>JANAVB010018198.1:5523546-5746046 GCA_029216955.1 Iris pallida
AATGTGAGATTGATCAGATCGGTACTAGCTTAGCTATTCTAAGTCCACAATATATAGCCTACCTATCCACAAATATCTATCCAAAAGTCCACATATTAAAAAGCCCAAAAACCTATCAAAATTTGGCCAAAACAGTTCTTGCAGAACTCAGCCCGAACTCGGTCAGAACTTGGACCGAGTTCGGTCCGAGTTTGGTTTGGTAAATTCGAAATAAAGTTCCCACCAAATCTGCATCCAACGTTCGTATGCGAAATTCTAGCATCCAAACTCTGCCCGAGTTCGGTCTCCAAAAATACTATAAATAGAGTTGAGATTGCCATACATTTCACTCATCCTATTTCATCTCATCTCTTCTCTATCTAAAGTGTTATGAGCTTTTTACTTTCATATCTAAGCTTTTACGACTCTTAGCCAAGCCATACAGTTTCTGTTATAGAGTTTGGTATTGAAGAGTTGTATCGGAGGCCGTATTCAGAAAACATTTCAGTTTTTCAATTGTCTTCTAGAGTCGGTCGTGTGTTTGTTACCAAGCACGGTGTTGTGAAGTCGGTCGTGCACTTATCGCCAAGCACGGTGTTGTAAGAGTTACAAGCGCTCAGTTAAAGCTTGTGCCATAGTAGATTAACAGCGAGCAAGAGTACTCGCGACTGGACTAGTCCTCTCAGAGGGAAACCAGTATACATCGTGGTGTTCACTGAGTTTGAATTCTTGACTCTTACTTTACCGCATTTTATTTACCGTCTTTTATCTGCCATATTTTATAACTGCTTAATATTTTTAATTGGTGATTATTTTTTGCTGCGCACGCACACACTCTATTCACCCCCATCTAGAGGTGCTCAACGGTCCTACATAACCAATGTTGTAAATAATTGCTTCATAATATTTATGAGCTATTGCCAATATCATCAATTACAACTATTTTACAACGTTAACTAAATGTTGTTAAAAGCTATATAACGATGAAGGAAAAACATTATGAAATACATATATACAACATTTTTTAACAGTTGCTGATGTAAAAGTGACAATATTGAAACAATATTGTAAATGGTGCTTTACAATATTTATCAAACATTGTTGAAGTTGTAATGACAAAAAATTATAACCATTGTTAAAACTAATATTTACAACGTGTTAGAATTATTATTAAAATGAAAAAACACGTAGTCAAAAACTATGTTTACAACGTGTGGTGCAACGATAGCCCGCCATTGTAAAAATATTTCAAACTTTTTACAACTCCTCGAACTACAACATTTTTTGAAACATTGTAAAAAGCTATTAACAACGTTTATCTAACGTTGTAAAATAGGTTTTTTGTTGTAGTGACCTTTGAGGATACCTATGTGAGAGGTCGTGAAGGCCGCGTCTATAGGACAGGGCGATCCTAGACAACTCTCATCAATGTGGAAATGTGCGCATGGCCAATCAAACACGCCACCCGATAGACCCAAGTACCTTTAGCGTACTATGTGTGCTATTTTCTGAGTCTAGTTCAAGAAGACTGATTCAAGACGTAGTCCATCAAGCTCTTCTTCAGACAAAGATAATAGTCACTACGTGAGATTCAAGGCTGTAGTCCATCTCATTTATGCATAGTATATAACTGTCCAAAAATTCTCTTATTCTTCTCTTGCTTTCCTTTTCAACTATTACCTTAGAATTTGATCTTTTGGGGGGGGGGGGGTTTGGCTGTGTGTGTTTGAGTCCAAACACACAAGCTTGCAAAAGCTAAAATTCCTCTTTTCTAATATTTAGTCCCACATTGGCTGGGATGGAGGGATGTTGGGAGTTTATGTTGCTTTGCTTTTTGTTGCTTCATTAAAAGTCTTGTCTGGGTGCCCTATGGGCCACACGCGTGCCCCACCGTCGTCGTCCGGCCCGGCTCAGCTCGGTTTGGTTCGATTCGGTTCAGCACACGTAACGGATGTGGGTACGTGCCCACATCTGCAGGCGCTGAATGCCATTTCGATTTCCTCTTCGGGTTCGGGTTGGGACCCTAAAATCCTTTTGCTCTTCATTCATTTCTAACCGTTATTAAAAACTGTAACGTTTGACACATTAAATCTGTCCAGGTTCAATGTATCACATTTTTTTATTTTGTCATTATTTTTGTAACGTTCAGTCTTAATTGCTCATAAATCCTGTACGTTGGACATCAACCTTTATATATCGAGTCATTACTCTTCTTCCTACACTCCAAAATTTTTCAACGAAAAAACTCTCTCAAATTCCCCTTTCCAAACCACTTTTGTTCTTCGTTTTTCCGCTCTGGGCAGAGCTAAGTCGAGGGTCACTCTCTCTGCGTTGTGTGTGACAAAGAGATATCAGTGGAGCGGGGATTTTACTCCTAGAAGGATTCGGAGAATGTCTACACATAGAATCAGATTAACTCTTAGGGCAGTGCTACGTTCACGACTTCCCCGGAGGCCGGTAACTTTACTTTGAATTTTATTTTTGCAGATTTCAAAAAGGAGAAAACGGACTAAGTTTCTAATATTTAGACGCTTTATATTAGTACAGAAAGATGAGAAGCATAGCAGCTATGCCTCGTGGCCACTGCATCTTTTTTCCATACTTAATTGAAGTATTAATATTTGGTTAGAATGTTTCTGCTTTGTTTTCTGAAAAGCAACAACAAAATCTATTCGTTACACCAGCTTCTACTCATCTTTTTAAGCTGATTCAACTTTAGACAGCGTTTGAAAGCAGGTAAAAGCGGTATATAGTTGTATTAACTCTATCTTCAATTATAATAAAGATGATAGACTTTTTCCTGAAATATAGGAACTCTGACTGCTAAAGACCTCTAAAAATAATGGCCTTAGCCTTTTGCAAGGAAAAAAAAAACTTTTTTAAGGCAAATTCTATAGGTACTCCACTTACTTCAGGACAGTCCATTACTTCAGGACAACCCAGCTTGGTATAAATTTGCTCAGGACACACCCAAGTTTTTTTTGGGGCTGCCTAACCCCGAGTATACTTTAGGACTATAATTAAACTGGCAGTCCTAATCCCTTATAGGACTGTCACTCTTTTGATTGTCCTATCGTCGGTTGCTCTCTGCCGTACGCTCCTGCCTGCCCCGTGTGCTACTCGAATTGGTGCGCAGCCGACTCAATCGAGGTCACAGAGTGACCCAAAATGGTCCAGTGGTGGTCTGATGTGGGGAGGTTGGTGGCGGTGGTAGTAGTGGTGGAGTTTGTTACATGAGAGCGGGACCGTGGGAGTGCGAGTGGTTGTGGCGGCGACGTCGGTTGGACGTGTAACGCCCGTATTTCGGAATATGTATTTTGATTAGGCCCATATGTATTTCGGACCTGTATTTTATTTTCTCGGATTTTGGCCTGTAATTGTATTTTGGCTCGACTTGCGGATTTTGGTTTTCTCGTAAATTAAGTTTTTGGACCTGGCGTGGTTTTATTCTTTGTGGAGAGGATTTGGTTGGGTTTGCTTTGGACTACCCTTAGTTAAACTCCACCCTCAACACAACACACCCAACCTCATTAAAAACCTACCTAACTTTTCTCTCTCCTCATTACTCTTCCATTAATTTTCTCCATCTTCTTCTTCCTTCCTCCACACAACACCCAACCTCCATAGGCAAGTGCACCTTGCCACCAAATAGGAACCCTATTTTATTTGTCCATTAGTTAGATTAGGCCATGGTGAACCACATTAGAACTTGGCATTTTGTGATTTGGAGTTTCTATTTTTCTAGATCTAAGTTTTAACTATTTTCGAATTTTCTTGGTTTTGATCTATTAAACTTAGATTTTTGCTTGTTTTGAGGTTTCCATGTGGTAGAGAATTCAATTTTACACAAGTTAGAGCTTTGAAAATCTAAATTTTGTTTTGATTTGGCCAAGTTATGAGATTTGGAATTTTGGTGTTCTTGGGTTCTCTTCTCAGCCTGTTGGAGAAGAAGACCTCGGCCAGCGCTCTTTAGTGCTGGGCTGACCCGCGCTCGGCGCCCTTTGGCGAACCGCGCCCCTTCACTGGCGCTCTTTAGCTCCAGCGCAGCTCAACCCCCCAGCGCAGCTCGACTCCAGCGCAGCTCACTTCCTAGCGCAGCTCAACCCCAGCGCAGCTTGACCCTAGCGCAACCCGACCCCAGCGCAGCTCAACCCCAGCGCAGCTTGACCCTAGCGCAACCCGACCCCAGTGCAGCTCGACCCAGCGCAGCTTGACCGTAGCGCAACCCGACCCCAGCGCAGCTCGGCCCTAGCGCAATCTGACCCTAGCGCAACCCGACCCCAGGAACCCCAGTGCAATCTACTTGCCCATGGTGGTTTGGTTTTATTTTCCTTGGGCTTGGCTTCTCTTTTGTGGATTGGAGTTCTGAGATCTTGTTGCATACAACACGACTGTCTTGACCCAACACGACCTGGCACGGTTTCGGTGTTTTGCTTATGACTAGTACGGTTTTCATGATTTCTGTGATTATGAACCTAGTACTTCTGATCTTCTTAGTAGTGACCCGATGGGGTGCACTCTTAACTGGTAACTGTGATTCATAATTAATCTTTGTAACTGGATAACTTGATAGTGGCCCGTGGCGGCGCACTCCTGACTTGTAACTTGACTTGATAATTGATGCTGTTGCGATGGCGAACTTGACTCATATAACCAACTCTGACATCGTGGGTGTTCATTCTTGCTGCTTCGTGTAATCCACTTGTCTTGTCTTGTCTTGTCTTGCATCATGTCTAGGACGTGACTCCCTGGTTACCACGGTCAGGGATTCGCACTGAATATGGATTAGGCTAATTACTGATCAAACTATAGTTCATGGAGAATTCCCAGTCACAGGCGATCTCGTTATCTGGGCGCTTTAAATAGACTTGTAGCATGCCGACGAGTAGGGCATATTTCCAGCACACTGTCATGTGTTGCACCCTCTATGTCACCTAAGGGTACATTGTCTCCCGGGCAATGTACCCAACCATACTCTCAACCCGCGGAAGGATAACTAGATAGTCTGCAGGGCTTGGGACTAGGAATTTCTCATTTGCACCTTGTTAGTAATTAGGCATATGATAACCCTAGTTAGTTAAGTAGTAAGCCGTAGTATTTGTTTGGCCGTTTGTGAATGGATGGTGTCCAGCCCTGTCTAAGTCTCGTCTAGTCCCAGTACCTGGTTTCTCCTGAGCATGTTTGTTTTATTTATCTTAACAATAAATGGGTAGAGACAAGGTGCTATTCAGGCGAAGGGTACAACCCCGGTCCTTGTTTGGTTAAGGGTTGTAACCTGGCTCCCGGAATGGTTCCACGTCCCTAGTCGTTTATTGTCCTGTTGTACTCTTTATCAATGGTACTTTTCTTCTATTTTCCTTATGATCTGATATGCTGGCTTTCGTTCTTATTCCGTGGCCTCCTTTGTGGCACTTGCTCTTTCTGGGGTTTGACCCAGCTGGTTTTGTGTGGCCAGATTTCGGAGCAGCTCCCGAAGATCTACCGAACTTCCAGCCCAATGGTGACAACTAGACGGAACCCGAGCTACAAGTGGGTTTTCCTTTTTGATTCGCTCACTACATTGTAAAATTATTCTTTTGAGGCGTTTAGCCGACGAGCACCTGTTAGCTCGATGCATATTTACTTACTGTCTGCCTACGGGCCGTAACATGATTAACAAATCCTAGGGTTGATCATGTATGACTGAACTCTTGCTAGTCTTGATATTTTGTACGACTAGCTTCATGATCATCCAATATGTAATGTATGGGACGCCTTGCTATTATATATTTGGTGCTCTGACATCTTGTAACTATTATTGCTTGCTTGAGATTGAGACAATAGGCTTGTTCATGACCATAGGAGACTGTTGGCTTGTAGTTAAACCCTCATATATCTAGACAGCCGTGACCGTATAGCGAGATGGATTCTATTTCAATATACGTAGCTGGCTATGTACGCCCCGCTCTCCAGTATTCTGGTCATGGGGCGTTACATGGTTTAAGTGGTGGCCCATGCAGGTCTTGTAAATCAAGATATGTGAGGGTTTACCGGATAGATATCTCAATCAGTACTCGTCCTTGATTTATGTTCATAACCTCTGAATCCCTGGATTCTTGCCCTGATCATGTGCTTGTATCGTTGATCTGTCCTGGTCCTTCCTTATTGTTCCCTATGTCGTCTTCTTCAGCGGCACTGTACCTGGCCCTGCCGATCAGCGAGGTGGAGCACTTTCCGTGGACCAGCAGCAACCCGAAGATCATGCCCAGCATTCCGGAGTAGCCTCCAAAGTTGTACCTACTGGAGGAGAGCCACCAGTTCAGCCCGTTCGACCTGCCGAGCCTGATGATGGCACCTTGGTAGGTCTCATCAGGACCTTGATAGCTTTCCAGGATCGTAGAGGAGACGCCTTGCACCAGGCAGTGGCAGATGCTTTGACCAGAGGCGGTCATCCAGGGAACAACGCGGCCAACAGCTTCAAGTGCCTGAACCCTCTATTCTTCGACGGCAGCGAAGATGCGATTGCCGCGGACGCTTGGCTTCAGGATACCGAGGTGGTTCTGGAAGCAGCTAGGACACCTGAGAATGAGAAGGTGGTGGTGGTAAGCCTACAATTGCTGGACTTAGCTCGCAGTTGGTGGGCGGTGCAGGCCGTGGGATTAGCGACGCCGGTTACTTGGGCGGTGTTTAGAGAAAGGTTCCAGACGAATTATTTTGATGCTGTAGCTCGGTACGACCTACAGACAAGATTTACCAACTTGAAGCAAGGAGGCAGGACGGTCAACGGTTATGCATCTGATTTTTCTAGACTCAGTAGTTTTGCCACCACCTTGGTGGCGACCGAGTTTGATAGGGCCCAGCGGTTCCAGCAGGGACTGCATTTGGAGATCTTGTTGGCAGTTGAGTAGTTCGAGCACCAGACGTTCGATGCAGTATTGAGGGCAGCTAGGAGGCACGAGTACACCTCCCAGAGGATCGTAGATAGGACCGAAGGTAAGAAGCGGTCCCACAATCAGATGCACCAATTATCAGCTCCAGCCCCGGCAGCTAGGGGTTTGACCATTAGAACTCCGAGGCGGGCGGCCTCAGTGACGTCGGTTCAACATTCAACCCCGACATACCTGCAGCAGCAGAAGCAGAAGCCGACTACCGCGATAGGATGTTCTCATTGCGGGAAGCCAGGGCATGTGGTGGCAGATTGTCGCAGGGCGCAGGGATTGTGCCTGGCTTGTGGAGCGGTAGATCATAAGATAGGAGCCTGCCCGAATAGGGGTAGTTCGTCCTCTTCCAACCTAACCAGTCCGTCGGTTAGGGGACCAGCACCTATGCAGTAGCAGCTGTACCCGAGGCTATTGTTGCCTCAGGCCCAGGCATTTCAGCAGCAGAACCAGCAGCAGTACACCCAGTCTCAAGTGCAGAACAGGCAGAGATGTTTCCAGCAGAGGGGACCCACAGCCAGAGGACAAGGTCAGGCAATGATGATGACTATGGAAGAAGAGGTTGCACCAGATGAGGTAGTGGCGGTACTATTCTCGTCAACTCCTCTCCAGCATCGGTATTATTTGATTCTGGTGCATCACATTCATTCATGTCTGCACGATTCGCAACACGGATAGGATTAGAGCCCGAGTCATTATCATTGAGGCTCAATATACTTACTGGTAATGGTCTTGTGGGAGTAGATCGAGTGTTTTCCTCGTGTCGGATCGTAGTTAGCAGTAGAGAGTTCTCCGCTAGATTTATAGAGTTTCCTATGGCAGACTATGATGTAGTCTTAGGCATGGATTGGTTAAGGAACCAGTATGCTAGGATAGACTGCCATGTTGGCAGGGTTGTCTTTAGTATTCCAGGCGAGCCAGAGTTTTTATTTTCCAGAGGCGCAGTGGAGCCATCTTCCCCAGTATTGCGGATGGCAGTAGCAGCAGTACAGTTACCCCGGATAGTTAAAGATTTTTCAGATGTCTTCCCAGAAGAACTTCCAGGAATGCCGCCAGAGCGGAAGATCGAGTTCACTATAGACTTGATCCCCGGGACGACACCAGTATCAGAGCAAGTCTACAGGATGGCGCCTTCAGAGTTGGAGATTTTTTACAAGATGATTGAAGAACTGAGGACCAAGGGATTCATTCGTGCAAGTGAATCGCCTTGGGGAGCCCCGATGTTTCTTGTGAAGAAGAAGGATGGTACGTCCAGGCTATGTGTAGATTATCGTACCTTGAACTCGATGACAATCAAGAACATATACCCTCTCCCGAGGATAGATGACTTGTTTGATCAACTCAAGGGGGCTTTAGTGTTCTCGAAGATAGACTTGCGATCAGGATACCACCAGATCAGGGTCAGAGAGCAGGACATTCCAAAGACAACGTTCAGATCAAGGTATGGGCATTGGAAGTTTCTTGTTATGCCATTCGGAGCAACCAATGCGCCTGTATTCATGGACCTCATGAATCGCATTTTCATGCCTTACTTGGACCAGTTCATGATCGTGTTCCTAGATGACATCCTGGTCTACAGCAAGAGCGAAGCAGAGCACGAGCAGCATCTCAGAATCGTCCTTCAGATGCTTAGAGAGCATCAGTTGAAGGCCAAGTTCAGTAAATGCGAGTTCTGGCTCGATCGTATTTCGTACTTGGGTCACATCATTACCCGAGGAGGAGTGGAAGTGGATCCCCAAAAGATTGTAGCTATCGAGACATGGCCAGTACCTAGCTCAGTGGCAGAGGTTCGCAGGTTCCTTGGATTAGCCGGCTACTACCGGCGATTCGTTTCAGATTTTGCAAGGATTTCAGCGCCGATGACCCAGTTAACCCGCAAGGATGTACCGTTCGTATGGACAGCAGAGTGCCAGGAATCATTTGAGAAGTTGAAGCGAGGTTTGGTAACGGCTCCCATTCTCACACTTCCAGATGGGACCGGAGGATTCACAGTTTATTGCGATACTTCAGGCAGAGGATTGGGGTGTCTTGATGCAGCATGGAAAGGTAATAACTTATGCATCACGTCAACTTCGTGATCATGAGGAGAATTACCCGACCCACGACTTGGAACTGGCGGCGGTAGTGTTTGCGCTTAAGCTTTGGCGGCACTACTTGTACGGAGATAGAGTGGAGATATTTACTGATCACAAGAGCCTGAAGTATGTTTTCACCCAGAAGGACCTTAACATGCGGTAGAGAAGATGGCTCGAGCTACTGGTGGACTATAATGTGGATTTGCAGTATCACCCAGGGAAGGCCAACGTTGTAGCAGATACGTTGAGCAGGAGAGCCGGAGTTTACTTCCTAACGGCGCAACCAGAGTTATTGGCAGATCTTCAGAATATGGGAATTGAAGTGGTTCTTCCTACCAATGTGGCGTTGATGGCCAGTCTACAGGTTCAGTCCAGCATAGTTGAGAGGATCCGGAGAGCACAGTCAGCAGATTCCAAGCTTCAGCGACTCAGAGCAGAGTGTGAGGCAGGAAGAAGGCCAGAGTTGTGCATTCATGAAGATGGTACACTTCGACATGACACTCGTCTTTGTGTACCTGGTAGAGTTATCAGACAGGAGGTCATGGCAGAAGCTCATAGTTCACAGTATTCTATTCATCCCGGTAGCACGAAGATGTATAAAGACATTCGTCAGCATTTCTGGTGGAATGGCATGAAGAGGGAGATAGCCCAGTTTGCCTCTCGGTGTTTGGTTTGCCAGCAGGTTAAAGCTGAACATCAGAGGCCCGCTGGACTTCTTCAGCCCTTGCCGATTCCAGAATGGAAATGGGAATACATAACCATGGATTTCGTAACTGGGTTACCAAGATCTCCGACTGGCAAGGATGCGGTATGGGTTATAATAGATCGGCTCACGAAGGTGGCTCAATTTCTCCAATTCAGAGTTGGGCAGTCTACGACACAGTTGGCAGAAATGTATCTTAGGCGGATCGTCAGGCTTTATGGGCTGCCGGTCAGTATCACCTCGGACAGGGATTCAATATTCACATCACACTTTTGGCGTTGCCTGCAAGAGCGTTTGGGAACTCACCTTCAGTTTAGCTCAGCTTATCACCCGCAGACAGATGGCCAGTCGGAACGCACAATCCAGACTCTTGAAGATATGTTGAGATCTTGTACCCTTGACTTCGGTGGTTCATGGGAGGATCACCTGTACCTGGTGGAATTCTCGTACAACAATAGTTTCCAGGCCAGTATTCAGATGGCCCCGTTCGAGGCACTGTATGGTAGGAAGTACAGATCCCCGTTAGCCTGGGATGATGTTGGAGAAAGGCAGATGCTTGGTCCAGAAATGATTGCCCAGACAGTTGAAATGGTCAGAAGAGTCAGAGATCGCCTTCGAGTGGCCCAAGATCGCCAGCGACATTGGGCCGATGCTCATCGACGTCCCTTAGAGTTTGCTATCGGCGACCACGTATTCCTTAGGATCTCGTCTAACCGCGGCGTCATTCGCTTTGGCATACGGAGAAAGCTTAGTCCTAGGTATAGGGCCGTTCGATATCCTGGAGTGAGTAGGAGATGTATCCTATCGTCTCGCCCTTCCGCCGTCACTAAGAGAGGTGCATGATGTATTCCATGTGTTCCAATTACGACGGTACATCCCGGACCCGAGACATATCCTGAACCATTCAGAATTGGTTGTTGGTACCAACCTTTCGTATAAGGAGAGGCCCGTGTCTATATTGGACCGGAGAGAAAAGATACTCAAGAACAAGACTATTAGCTTAGTCCGTATTGCTTGGGGTCATCACTCTCTAGGTGAGTCAAGGTGGGAGCGTGAGGACGACAACCGATCGTGATATCCCGACTTGTTTGACTCATAAGGTATAATGTCTTTCTTATGCCTTATGCTTTCCATCCCTTGCTTGCATGTATGATTGTTTGATTGTTTGCTTAGTGTAGCTTATTTGTGGATAGTATAGCTGGCTCTTACATCTTTAAGCATCTTGATTTAAATTCCGAGGACGAAATTCTTTTAAGGTGGGTAGAGTTGTAACGCCCGTATTTCGGAATACATATTTTGATTAGGCCCATATGTATTTCGGACCTGTATTTTATTTTCTCGGATTTTGGCCTGTAATTGTATTTTGGCCCGACTTGCGGATTTTGGTTTTCTCGTAAATTGAGTTTTTGGACCTGGCGTGTTTTTATTCTTTGTGGAGAGGATTTGGTTTGGTTTGCTTTGGACTACCCTTAGTTAAACTTCACCCTCAACACAACGCACCCTCCCTCATTAAAACCCTACCTAACTTTTCTCTCTCCTCATTACTCTTCCATTAATTTTCTCCATCTTTTTCTTCCTTCCTCCACACAACACCCAACCTCCATAGGCAAGTGCACCTTGCCACCAAATAGGAACTCTATTTTATTTGTCTATTAGTTAGATTACGCCATGGTGAACCACATTAGAACTTGGCATTTTATGATTTGGAGTTTCCATTTTTATAGATCTAAGTTTTAACCATTTTTGGATTTTTTTGGTTTTGATCTATTAAACTTAGATTTTTGCTTGTTTTGAGGT
This sequence comes from Iris pallida, assembly GCA_029216955.1. Classification (NCBI taxonomy): domain Eukaryota; kingdom Viridiplantae; phylum Streptophyta; class Magnoliopsida; order Asparagales; family Iridaceae; genus Iris; species Iris pallida. The sequence goes on from JANAVB010018198.1 coordinate 5,535,018, forward strand.
TTCCATGTGGTTGAGAATTCAATTTTATACAAGTTAGAGCTTTGAAAATCTAAATTTCGTTTTGATTTGGCCAAGTTATGAGATTTAGAATTTTGGTGTTCTTGGGTTCTCTTCTCAGCCTGTTGGAGAAGAAGACCTCGGCCAGCGCTCTTTAGCGCTGGGCTGACCCGCGCTCGGTGCCCTTTGGCGAACCGCGCCCCTTCGCTGGCGCTCTTTAGCTCCAGCGCAGCTCACTCCCTCAGCGCAGCTCGACTCCAGCGCAGCTCACTTCCTAGCGCAGCTCAACCCCAGCGCAGCTTAACCCTAGCGCAACCCGACCCCAGCGCAGCTCAACCCCAGCGCAGCTTGACCCTAGCGCAACCCGATCCCAGCGCAGCTCGACCCCAGCGCAGCTTGACCCTAGCGCAACCCGACCCCAGCGCAGCTCGACCCTAGCGCAATCTGACCCTAGCGCAACCCGACCCCAGGAACCCCAGCGCAATCTACTTGCCCATGGTGGTTTGGTTTTATTTTCCTTGGGCTTGGCTTCTCTTTTGTGGATTGGAGTTCTGAGATCTTGTTCCACACAACACGACTGTCTTGACCCAACACGACCTGGCACGGTTTCGGTGTTTTGCTTATGACTAGTACGGTTTTCGTGATTTCTGTGATTATGAACCTAGTACTTCTGATCTTCTTAGTAGTGACCCGATGGGGTGCGCTCTTAACTGGTAACTGTGATTCATAATTAATCTCTGTAACTGGATAACTTGATAGTGGCCCGTGGCGGCGCACTCCTGACTTGTAACTTGACTTGATAATTGATGCTGTTGCGATGGCGAACTTGACTCATATAACCAACTCTGACACCGTGGGTGTTCATTCTTGCTGCTTCGTGCAATCCACTTGTCTTGTCTTGTCTTGCATCATGTCTAGGGCGTGACTCCCTGGTTACCACGGTCAGGGATTCGCACTGAATATGGATTAGGCTAATTACTAGATCAAACTATAGTTCATGGAGAATTCCCAGTCACAGGCGATCTCGTTATCTGGGCGCTTTAAATGGACTTGTAGCCTGCCGACGAGTAGGGCACATTTCTAGCACACTGTCATGTGTTGCACCCTCTAAGTCACCTAAGGGTACATTGTCTCCCGGGCAATATATCCAACTATACTCTCAACCCGCGGAAGGATAACTGGATAGTCTACAGGACTTGGGACTAGGAATTTCTCATTTGTACCTTGTTAGTAATTAGGCATATGATAACCCTAGTTAGTTAAGTAGTAAGCCATAGTATTTGTTTGGCCGTTTGTGAATGGATGGTGTCCAGCCCTGCTTAAGTCTCATCTAGTCCCAGTACCTGGTTTCTCCTGAGGATGTTTGTTTTACTTATCTTAACAATAAATGGGCAGAGACAAGGTGCTATTTAGGCGAAGGGTACAACCCCGGTCCTTATTTGGTTATGGGTTGTAACCTGGCTCCCGGAATGGTTCTATGTCCCTAGTCGTTTATTGTCCTGTTGTACTCTTTATTAATGGTACTTTTCTTCTATTTTTCTCATGATCTGATATGCTGGCTTTCGTTCTTATTTCGTGGTCTCCTTTGTGGCACTTGCTCTTTCTGGGGTTTGACCCAGCTGGTTTTGTGTGGCCAGATTTCGGAGCAGCTTCCGAAGATCTACCGAACTTCCAGCCCAATGGTGACAACTAGATGAAACCCGGGCTACAAGTGGGTTTTCTTTTTTGATTCGCTCACTACATTGTAAAATTATTCTTTTGAGGCGTTTAGCCGACGAGCACCTGTTAGCTCGATGCATATTTACTTACTGTCTGCCTACGGGCCGTAACATGATTAACAAATCCTAGGGTTGATCATGTATGACTGTACTCTTGCTAGTCTTGACATTTTGTACGACTAGCTTCATGATCATCCAATATGTAATGTATGGGACGCCTTGCTATTATATATTTGGTGCTCTGACATCTTGTAACTATTATTGCTTGCTTGAGATTGAGACAATAGGCTTGTTCATGACTATAGGAGACTGTTGGCTTGTAGTTAAACCCTCATATATCTAGACAGCCGTGACCGTATAGCGAGGTGGATTCTATTTCAATATACGTAGCTGGCTATGTACGCCCCCGCTCTCCAGTATTCTGGTCATGGGGCGTTACATGGTTTAAGTGGTGGCCCATGCAGGTCTTGTAAATCAAGATATGTGAGGGTTTACCGGATAGATGTCTCAATCAGTACTCGTCCTTGATTTATGTTCATAACCTCTGAATCCCTGGATTCTTGCCCTGATCATGTGCTTGTATCGTTGATCTGTCCTAGTCCTTCCTTATTATTCCCTATGTCGTCTTCTTCAGCGGCACTGTACCTGGCCCCGCCGATCAGCAAGGTGGAACACTTCCCGTGGACCAGCAGCAACTCGGAGATCAAGCCCAGCATTCCAGAGTAGCCTCCAGAGTTGTACCTACTGGAGGAGAGCCACCAGTTCAGCCCGTTCGACCTGCCGAGCCTGATGATGGCACCTTGGTAGGTCTCATCAGGACCTTGATAGCTTCCCAGGATCATAGAGGAGACGCCTTGCACCAGGCAGTGGCAGATGCTTTGACCAGAGGCGGTCATCCAGGGAACAGCGCGACCAACAGCTTCAAGCGCCTGAACCCTCTATTCTTCGACGACAGCGAAGATACGATTGCCACGGACGCTTGGCTTCAGGATACCGATGTGGTTCTGGAAGCAGCTAGGACACCTGAGAATGAGAAGGTGGCGGTGGTACGCCTACAGTTGCTGGACTTAGCTCGCAGTTGGTGGGCGGCGCAGGCCGTGGGATTAGCGACGCCGGTTGCTTGGGCGGTGTTTAGAAAAAGGTTCCAGACGAAGTATTTTGATGCTGTAGCTCGGTACGACCTACAGATGAGATTTACCAACTTGAAGTAAGGAGGCAGGATGGTCGACGGTTATGCATCTGAGTTTTTTAGACTCAGTAGGTTTGCCACCACCTTGGTGGCGACCGAGTTTGATAGGGCCCAGTAGTTCCAGCAGGGACTGCATTTGGAGATCTTGTTGGCAGTTGAGCAGTTCGAGCACCAGACATTCGATGCAGTATTGAGGGCAGCTAGGAGGCACGAGTACACCTCCCAGAGGATCGTGGATAGGACCGGAGGTAAGAAGCGGTCCCACAATCAGATACACCAATCATCAGCTCTAGCCCCGGCAGCTAGGGGTTTGACCATTGGAACTCCGAGGCGGGCGACCTTAGTGACGTCGGTTCAACATTCAACCCCGACGTACCTGCAGCAGCAGAAGCAGAAGCCGACTACCGCGATGGGATGTTCTCATTGCGGGAAGCCAGGGCACGTGGTGGCAGATTGTCGTAGGGCGCAGGGATTGTGCCTGGCTTGTGGAGCGGCAGATCACAAGATAGGAGCCTGCCCGAATAGGGGTAGTTCGTCCTCTTTCAACCTAACCAGTCCGTCGGTTAGGGGACCAGCACCTATGCAGTAGCAGCAGTACCCGAGGCCATTGTTGCCTCGGGCCCAGACATTTCAGCAGCAGAACCAGCAGCAGTACACCCAGTCTCAAGTACAGAACAGACAGAGAGGTTTCCAGCAGAGGGGACCCGCAGCCAGAGGAAAAGGTCAGGCAATGATGATGACTATGGAAGAAGAGGTTGCACCAGGTGAGGTAGTGGCCGGTACTATTCTCGTCAACTCCTCTCCAGCATCGGTATTATTTGATTCTGGTGCATCGCATTCATTCATGTCTGCACGATTCGCAACACGGATAGGATTGGAGCCCGAGTCATTATCAGTGAGACTCAATATACTTACTGGTAATGGTCTTGTGGGTGTAGATCGAGTGTTTTCCTCGTGTCGGATCGTAGTTAGCGTTAGAGAGTTCCCCGCTAGATTTATAAAGTTTCCTATGGCAGACTATGATGTAATCTTAGGCATGGATTGGTTAAGGAACCAGTATGCTAGGATAGACTACCATGTTGGCAGGGTTGTCTTTAGTATTCCAGGCGAGCCAGAGTTTTCATTTTCCAGAGGCGCAGTGGAGCCATCTTCGCCAGTATTGCGGATGGCAGTAGCAGCAGTACAGTTACCCCGGATAGTTGAAGATTTTCCAGATGTCTTCCCAGAAGAACTTCCAGGAATGCTGCCAGAGCGGAAGATCGAGTTCACTATAGACTTGATCCCCGGGACGGCACCAGTATCAGAGCGAGTCTACAGGATGGCGCCTTCAGAGTTGGAGATTTTGTACAAGATGATTGAAGAACTGAGGACCAAGGGATTCATTCGTGCAAGTGGATCGCCTTGGGGAGCCCCGATGCTTCTTGTGAAGAAGAAGGATGGTACGTCCAGGCTATGTGTAGATTATCGTACCTTGAACTCGATGACAATCAAGAACAGATACCCTCTCCCGAGGATAGATGACTTGTTTGATCAACTCAAGGGGGCTTTAGTGTTCTCGAAGATAGACTTGCGATCAGGATACCACCAGATCAGGGTCAGAGAGCAGGACATTCCAAAGACAGCGTTTAGATCAAGGTATGGGCATTAAAAGTTTCTTGTTATGCCATTCGGAGCAACCAATGCGCCAGCCGTATTTATGGACCTCATGAATCGCATTTTCATACCTTACTTGGACCAGTTCGTGATCGTGTTCCTAGATGACATCCTGGTCTACAGCAAGAGCGAAGCAGAGCATGAGCAGCATCTCAGAATCGTCCTTCAGACGCTTAGAGAGCATCAATTGTACGCCAAGTTCAGTAAATGCGAGTTCTGGCTCGATCGCATTTCGTACTTGGGTCACATCATTACCCGAGGAGGAGTGGAAGTGGATCCCCAGAAGATTGTGGCTATCGAGACATGGCACTCGTCTTTGTGTACCCGGTGGAGATATCAGACAGGAGGTCATGGCAGAAGCTCACAGTTCACAGTATTCTATTCATCCCGGTAGCACGAAGATGTATAAAGACATTCGCCAGCATTTCTGGTGGAATGGCATGAAGAGGGAGATAGCCCGGTTTGTCTCTCGGTGTTTGGTTTGCCAGCAGGTTAAAGCTGAACATCAGAGACCCGCTGGACTTCTTCAGCCTTTGCCGATTCCAGAATGGAAATGGGAACACATAACCATGGATTTCGTAACTGGGTTACCAAGATCTCCGACTGGTAAGGATGCGGTATGGGTTATAATAGATCGGCTCACGAAGGTGGCTTAATTTCTCCCATTCAGAGTTGGGCAGTCTACGGCACAGTTGGCAGAAATGTATCTTGGACGGATCGTCAGGCTTTATGGGCTGCCGGTCAGTATCACCTCGGACAGGGATTCAAGATTCACATCACACTTTTGGCGTAGCTTGCAAGAGAGTTTGGGAACTCACCTTCAGTTTAGCTCAGCTTATCACCCGCAGACAGATGGCCAGTCAGAACGCACAATCCAGACTCTTGAAGATATGTTGAGATCTTGTACCCTTGACTTCGGTGGTTCATGGGAGGATCACCTGCACCTGGTGGAATTCTCGTACAATAATAGTTTCTAGGCCAGTATTCAGATGGCCCCGTTCGAGGCACTGTATGGGAGGAAGTGCAGATCCCCGTTAGCCTGGGATGATGTTGGAGAAAGGCAGATGCTTGGTCCAGAAATGATTGCCCAGACAGTTGAAATGGTCAGAAGAGTCAGAGATCACCTTCGAGTGGCCCAAGATCGCCAGCGACATTGGGCCGATGCTCATCGACGTTCCTTAGAGTTTGCTATCGGCGACCATGTATTCCTTAGGATCTCGCCTAACCGCGACGTCATTCGCTTTGGCGTATGGGGAAAGCTTAGTCCTAGGTATATAGGGTCGTTCGATATCCTGGAGCGAGTAGGAGATGTATCCTATCGTCTCGCCCTTCTGCCGTCACCAAGAGAGGTGCATGATGTATTCCATGTGTCCCAATTACGACGGTACATCCCGGACCCGAGCCATATCTGAACCATTCGAAATTGGTTGTTGGTACCAACCTTTCGTATGAGGAGAGGCCCGTATCTATATTGGACCGGAGAGAAAAGATACTCAAGAACAAGACTATTAGCTTAGTCCGTGTTGCTTGGGGTCATCACTCTCTAGGTGAGTCAACGTAGGAGCGTGAGGACGACATCCGATCGTGATATCCCGACTTGTTTGACTCATAAGGTATAATGTCTTCCTTATGCCTTATGCTTACCATCCCTTGCTTGCATGTATGATTGTTTGATTGTTTGCTTAGTGTAGCTTATTTGTGGATAGTATAGCTGGCTCTTACATCTATAAGCATCTTGATTTAAATTTCGAGGACGAAATTCTTTTAAGGTGGGTAGAGTTGTAACGCCCGTATTTTGGAATACGTATTTTGATTAGGCCTATATGTATTTCGGACCTGTATTTTATTTTCTCGGATTTTGGCCTGTAATTGTATTTTGGCTCGACTTGCGGATTTTGGTTTTCTCGTAAATTGAGTTTTTGGACCTGGCGTGGTTTTATTCTCTGTGGAGAGGATTTGGTTTGGTTTGCTTTGGACTACCCTTAGTTAAACTCCACCCTCAACACAACACACCCTCCCTCATTAAAATCCTACCTAGCTTTTCTCTCTCCTCATTACTCTTCCATTAATTTTCTCCATCTTTTTTTTCCTTCCTCCACACAACACCCAACCTCCATAGGCAAGTGCACCTTGCCACCAAATAGGAACCCTATTTTATTTGTCCATTAGTTAGATTAGGCTATGGTGAACCACATTAGAACTTGGCATTTTGTGATTTGGAGTTTCCATTTTTATAGATCTAAGTTTTAACCATTTTCGGATTTTTTTGGTTTTGATCTATTAAACTTAGATTTTTGCTTGTTTTGAGGTTTCCATGTGGTAGAGAATTCAATTTTACACAAGTTAGAGCTTTGAAAATCTAAATTTTGTTTTGATTTGGCCAAGTTATGAGATTTGGAATTTTGGTGTTCTTGGGTTCTCTTCTCAGCCTGTTGGAGAAGAAGACCTCGGCCAGCGCTCTTTAGCGCTGGGCTGACCCGCGCTCGGCGCCCTTTGGCGAACCGCGCCCCTTCGCTGGCGCTCTTTAGCTCCAGCGCAGCTTACCCCCTCAGCGCAGCTCGACTCCAGCGCAGCTCACTTCCTAGCACAGCTCAACCCCAGCGCAGCTTAACCCTAGCGCAACCCGACCCCAGCGCAGCTCAACCCCAGCGCAGCTTGACCCTAGCGCAACCCGACCCCAACGTAGCTCGACCCCAGCGCAGCTTGACCCTAGCGCAACCCGACCCCGGCGCAGCTCGACCCTAGCGCAGCTCGACCCTAGCGCAATCTGACCCTAGCGCAACCCGACCCCAGGAACCCCAGCGCAATCTACTTGCCCATGGTGGTTTGGTTTTATTTTCCTTGGGCTTGGCTTCTCTTTTGTGGATTGGAGTTCTGAGATCTTGTTCCACACAACACGACTGTCTTGACCCAACACGACCTGGCACGGTTTTGGTGTTTTGCTTATGACTAGTATGGTTTTCATGATTTCTGTGATTATGATCCTAGTACTTCTGATCTTCTTAGTAGTGACCCGATGGGGTGCGCTCTTAACTGGTAACTGTGATTCATAATTAATCTTTGTAACTGGATAACTTGATAGTGGCCCGTGGCGGCGCACTCCTGGCTTGTAACTTGACTTGATAATTGATGCTGTTGTGATGGCGAACTTGACTTATATAACAAACTCTGACACCGTGGGTGTTCATTCTTGCTGCTTCGTGCAATCCACTTGTCTCGTCTTGTCTTGCATCATGTCTAGGACGTGACTCCCTGGTTACCACGGTCAGGGATTCACACTGAATATGGATTAGGCTAATTACTAAATCAAACTATAGTTCATGGAGAATTCCCAAGCACAGGCGATCTCGTTATCTGGGCGCTTTAAATGGACTTGTAGCCTGCCGACGAGTAGGGCACATTTCCAGCACACTGTCATGTGTTGCACCCTCTAAGTCACCTAAGGGTACATTGTCTCCCGGACAATGTATCCAACCATACTCTCAACCCGCGGAAGGATAACTGGATAGTCTGCAGGGCTTGGGACTAGGAATTTCTCATTTGCACCTTGTTAGTAATTAGGCATATGATAACCCTAATTAGTTAAGTAGTAAGCCGTAGTATTTGTTTGGCCGTTTGTGAATGGATGGTGTCCAGCCCTGTTTAAGTCTCGTCTAGTCCCAGTACCTGGTTTCTCCTGAGCATGTTTGTTTTACTTATCTTAACAATAAATGGGTAGAGACAAGGTGCTATTCAGGCGAAGGGTACAACCTCGGTCCTTGTTTGGTTAAGGGTTGTAACCTGGCTCCCGGAATGGTTCCACGTCCCTAGTCGTTTATTGTCCTGTTGTACTCTTTATTAATGGTACTTTTCTTCTATTTTCCTTATGATCTGATATGCTGGCTTTCGTTCTTATTTCGTGGCCTCCTTTGTGGCACTTGCTCTTTCTGGGGTTTGATCCAGCTGGTTTTGTGTGGCCAGATTCTGGAGCAGCTCCCGAAGATCTACCGAACTTCCAGCCCAATGGTGACAACTAGACGGAACCCGGGCTACAAGTGGGTTATCCTTTTTGATTCGCTCACTACATTGTAAAATTATTCTTTTGAGGCGTTTAGCCGACGAGCACCTGTTAGCTCGATGCATATTTACTTACTGTCTGCCTACGGGCCGTAACATGATTAACAAATCCTAGGGTTGATCATGTATGACTGAACTCTTGCTAGTCTTAACATTTTGTACGACTAGCTTCATGATCATCCAATATGTAATGTATGGGACGCCTTGCTATTATATATTTGGTGCTCGGACATCTTGTAACTATTATTGCTTGCTTGAGATTGAGACAATAGGCTTGTTCATGACCATAGGAGACTGTTGGCTTGTAGTTAAACCCTCATATATCTAGACAACCGTGACCGTATAGCGAGGTGGATTCAATTTCAATATACGTAGCTGGCTATATACGCCCCCGCTCTCCAGTATTCTGGTCATGGGGCATTACAGGACGGGAATTAGGGTACGGGTGGGTGGATGTGGCAATGGTAGGCGGAGAGCTCGGTAGAAGGGATAGGCGGAGAAGACAAGCGGTGATGGTTGTGGCGGTGGTATGATGGCAGTGGTGATTGGCAGTTGGTCGGAGGATACGAGTGGTCAGGTGGCCGGAGGAGGGAGGAGAGGGTGGTGGTCAGGTGGGGCCGGTTCCAGAGTTGGCCGGGCACGACAAGGACATGGGTCAGGTGTGTGTGTGTGATTGTAAAATTTTGGGGTGATAGTGCATATAGAGTATGACTGCCAACAAAGTTGACAGTTCTAACCTAAAGTAGGACTGCCCAGAAAGTTGACTGTCCTACTTTATGTTAGGACTGACAACTTTGTTTGTAGTCCAAATCCAATCTCTCTGTTTGGACAGGTGACAGTCCTAACATAATGTAGGACTGTCAACATTGTTGCAGTCCTACTTTTTGTAAAGTTGGCATTCCAAATCCAAATATGTGGGCTGCCCTCAAGTAAAAATTTAGAGTGTCAAACTTGTAAATAGATTAAAAAAATTGGACTGTCCTCAAGTAAAACTTGAGGTGCCAATACAATTTACATATTTTAATTATTCCACAAAAATGGTTATGCTTATAACCTTCTGTCTTCCTCTTTATCTTTGTTATATTGACGACCTTCTCCTTGCAGAAGGCTGGTCGTGAGAAATGACTCTCCAGTTTGTCTTCTTCTATAGCTCTCTTAAAAGAAGGATTCACTACAAAAATATAGTAATAAAAAATATACCAATATTGTTGGGTGGTCCAGTCTCGATTCGAGGTGTGTGAAAAATAGTCTGGATATCGTAAAGCGTCAATGGAAGTCACGTTAAGTGTTTGGTTTGATGTCAAGCCGGAACTATCCCAATTTTCGGAACTGCATCATTATGTTTTTAGTTTCTGTGTTTGGTTATTGTAGAAGCATGAAAAAAGCGCAGATATATCAAAATCACAGGTGGTGTTCTCACTACACATGGCTTCACAAAAGCGCAGGTACCCCAAAAGCGCAGACTGACAACTAAAGTCACACAGACGAACAAAAGTGGTGCATAAACAGTTATTTATAAAATCATGTCTATAAAAGATCTATTACAGATTCTTCTTGATTACATATAAAGGACTAAAACATCTAAGAAGAGTCTACAAGGGGGTTAATCTTCAGCACGCGTGCAGCCCCCCAGACGTACAGTACTGTCAGAGCGAGCCACTTCCTGAAGCAGCTATTGGCCTGAGCAAGAACTCAGTCCACAACACAGGGTATGCCACTGCCATTGAGCAGGGCAGAGCACAACCTGTGGCTCTTCGGATTGACAATCAATCCAAACCCGATAGCCTGGACCTCAAAGACGTCCAAGATGTTGTTTAGGTTCGAACTCCTTATGCCAAACGCTCAAGGGCATCTCGAAACTCAGTAGCAGTTCTTCGGCAAGAACACAACTTCTTTGAACGAAGTGATCCAATACCAACAGTTGACGTGTGTAAGGCCAACGGCCGTTCGAAGCTAAGTCGGGATCGAGCATGACAGTGTAAATGTTAAAAGATAGAAGACACAACCCTTCAGAAAAGCTTCCCTTTATATAGGGTGAGTGTGGTCCAACCCACATGCCACGTGGCCGTCGGTCAAAGACTCCAAAATTAGTGGGATGAACCTAAGACTCAACACAATAAATCTCATTTAATAGGTTCATTCGACTGAATCCTAGGCCACAGATTTCTTGAATTCCCCAAATGAAGGCGGTAATTAAAGAAGAGGATGACCGACTCGTCCATCAAAAGAGCAGTTATTAATTGCTCTTATGACTTCAGAAACTAACTCCTTCGACTCAGAAGCGCAGCCAGTTCATTCCTTCAACTGCGCCCTCAACCCAGAAGAGCAGCTCCCTCCATCCCATCCAAAAGCACAGCCCATTTAATTGCTCCTTCATCTGACACTTTGTTATCCAAAGCACAAGTCCACTAGTCGCCCTTAAGCACAGTAACTTCGTCCCCTAAAGCACAAGTCCACTCGTCACCCCAAGCACCGTGACTTCGTCGCCTCAAGCACAAGTCTACTCGTCGCCTTCAAGCACAGTAACTCCGTTGTCCAAAGCACAAGTCCACTCGCCGCCCTAAAAGTGCAGTGACTCCATTGCTTGAAGCACTTGTCCACTCGTCGCCCTAAAAGCGCAGTGACTCCATTGCCTGAGGTACTTGTCCACTCGTCGCTCTAAAGTACAGTGACTTCGTCGCCTGAAGCACAGTCTACTTATCGCCCTAGAAGCGCAGTAACCTCAAAGCCTCGCTAGAAGCGTAGCTCGCATAGAAGCGCAGTCTTACGGGGTGACGTGGTTCCACGTGGCCAGATGGGTGTTTATGTCTTTTTCAGATTGGTTTGTTTAAAATCTACCGCTCTTAAGATAGGACAGAGTTTGATTCTGTTGATAAGAGCAGTATCCTATCGGTTTGTTTAAACCATAGATAAGAACGGAGTTTGTTTTTATAGACGAGGGCCATATCCAATCGGTTTGTTTAAACCAATGGCCCCCTAAGATAAGACAAAATTCAACTTCAGGGATAGGAATAGAATCTATTCAGGTTCATCCGATCAACAATAAACACACGCCACGTGTCGTTTATTCAGTTATGTTGATAATTCCCCCAAGATCTTGATAAAGGAGAATCCCAGCATCCGCCACGTGTCAGCTCAGCAGCAGCCCTCAGTGCAACTTCGAGATTCTCTCATATCTCTACGTGCAGCGTTCCTGCACAATCCTTATGCACATCTTATATATGCTTCCCTATAAATAGAAGGAGTTTTCCTTCAAAAAGAGGCTTCAAAATATTCACAACTTCGACGTCCTCTTAATTGGCAACCCCAGAGTTCCAATCACAAGCACCAGAAAGCCAGAGCAAGTTCAACTCATCGTCAAATCGTCAACGGAGTAAAGGAGCCACTGTAGTGCTCGATCTCCACCGTCACACTTCTCCAAAAAACTTTGTACTTAGATCTCCTATTTAGGAATCGATTGTACTTTTTACACGTTTAATATACAAAAAGTTCATATAACCTTTTGTCATGGCAAATAAGATGGCAAATCTGCTGGAGAATTCCTTCTTCTATAATGAGAAGGTGGTGACACAATCTGACGACAACTTGCTGGGATCTCCTCAGAAGAAGTTGGTCGTACGTTTCGACCAACAAGCTTTCGAAGATCTCCTTTCTGAGAAGAAGTCAAGTCCTTTGAAGCGGGTCGTAAAACCAAAGAAAACTCGACGCACCTGAGTGCCGAAGGCGGCTGCAACGAGCAGCACGACGGAGGGGACTGCGCTCCAGAACCCCCTGAATGATGAATCCCCGAAGAAGATTTCAGCTGCTGCCGACATGCCGCCTCGCTCAGTTCCTACTTTGGGAAAACACAACGAAGAGTACGACTCCCCTACGGCGGGCCTGACAAAGGTGCAACTCTAGAAGAAGCGCACCGTGGTCCACCTACGGACGGAGGAGGCTGCGCAGGCGAGAACTTCTGACTTTGACAGAATTGCCTACCCTTAGGGTAAGGCTGTGTTAGATTCTGAATGTTACGCACCTCCTAGGGGTAACGTAAAGAAGTCCAAGACGACATGTGCCTTATACGGCCAAAGTGCTATGCCAACCACTCTGTTGGCCTCTGAATACTACGTACCTTCTAGGGGTAGTAGGAAGAAATCCAAGGCAGCACATGCTTCGTACGATCAAAGTGCTATGTCGACGATAAAGCAAAGGCCCACATTAACAGTCACGCGTACAACCAATAAAAGCTATACAAAACTGGTCCGAGTGCTTTGATGCCTCGACCAGTGAAACCCCACTGTCACTTGAGCGCTCATGTGCACGATTCAAGCCACGGGGTACCTACTATCAAGATAGACTCGTACGAACATTATTCTTGTAAGCATGGAAGGAGTCTACCTCATCAGCAACTCTCTAATCAGGACCTAAGCATGTCTCACGTGCAGAAACTAAGAAAGGAAAAGTTATCTCCACATCCTTACTCCTGCGTGCAGCTTTTCTATGTGCACGAAAGGAATACAGGAGTGGAGGTCTCAACAAATCCCCTTAAACATAAAGTGAGGGAGGGGTCTGTGGCACAAGACGTGTCTAAACTAAGGAACAACTACATCCAGATCACCATCAACTATTGCTATTGCCAAACAGCTGTGTCGCCATCAAAGAGGTGGTCCGTCTTCCAAAGGCTGCAACCGATGGCATCTAGTGAAGAAGAAAATGAACTCCGTGTTGCTTCATGCAACACACCACGAGGTTCTCCATCTCTCAAGAAGCTTCCCAAGAATCCTCCCGTTTTGGCTAACAGGCCCAAGAATCGGCCTGGGTGTAGCAAGACGATAGTACCCAGTATGGGTCTATTCTATGACACACGTGCCAAATCCTTGCCGCAAGGAAATGATACTGCAGATGCAACATTAGCTGGGGGTGGCCAACCCTCCACTATTCATGACAATCCTGCATTCCAATCCATTGAGGGACTATATGACACGTATACCTCCGCAGGTGCAGGTAGCCAAAAAGCTGGGGGTAGCAATTACAATGAGTCTGATGATGATTGCAACCTACCAGTTTATCCTCAAGATGATGGGACTCCGGCATCTCAGAAGTAGGACCGATCAAACCCTACAACTTTGACATATTGACGCAGCTAGCCAATACTCCGGCTCGATTGTCACTCTTCGAGCTTCTCCGTCTCTCCAAAGAGACTCGAGACGCCCTCAACGAAGCTTTATAGAACACTGAATCCTTTCTCACCCAGGTGAAACCACCCAAGGAAGATTCTGTTGTATGCCCATATTGTCATAGTGTGGTCGAGGTGATTTCTAACATCACCTTCACCCAACAAGACATGTTGCTGAAGAACAACCGGCACAATAGGCCCCTGTACTATACATGGTATATTGGTGCCATTAAGGTCGATCACATCCACATCGACCATGGATCTTCTCTTAACATTATCCTTCGGAGTTTACTCCAAGCTTTGGGGATCCCAATGCATCGACTGATTGCATCGAACACTCAATCAGCGGCTTCAACGCTGGAAAGAATGAGCCCCTGGCATGGTTCGCCTGAAATGCCAAATATGTGATCTCCAGACCGACGTAACTTGCTACGACATTAACGCCGATATAAACTACAATATGCTGTTGGGACGATCATCGATTCATAAGTACATGATCGTGCCCTCCACTCTCCATCAATGCATGATGTATGTGGCTAGCGACGGGACCATCAAAACCGAGTTCACTGACATCGACCCATTCAGAGGACTCGAAGCATACTATACAGATGCTGAGCTGTACAAGTTAGTCCCATGGGACGATGATGCCAATGATGCCGACGATGGGGCTGATACTGTATCGAAAAGTGCAGCTGTCGCGAAAGAACCATTAAGGGTTCGATTGAAGGGAAAACTTCCCAAAACATCAGCTCCTATCGTCATAAAGCTTCGAGGCAAGGCTCCGGTTCGGTCACCCTTGATAATATCAGTTGTTAGCTAGAGCCTATACAAATAATGCTTCCCTAGAAGGCCCCAAGGCCAACTCTAAAGTCGCAGGAACCCCCAACTATACGTCCCTTGGTAGTCAAGTTGAAGGAGAAACCTCCTCCACCTTCTCTCACAACATCCCTAGTGCTCACATATAAAGAGTTGGGAGACTACGTGTGTGCCAATACTAAGGCACACTCTTTAGATGGTGTAATCCCTCGGGATAAAATTTTGCATTAGTAGGAAGTTGTCTTTGAATTACTCTTGTGCGCATTGGAACACTAGGTATGTCTTAGACAACGTTCTATATATGTTACAAACACAAGTGACAACCGCTAGTCTCTTAAGCCGAGTTATCCCTCCTCAAGATGCCTACTTCTTGGTTCCAGCAAGGAAGAAGGAGGAGGAATCCATCATCTTTGGTTGATTGGAGCATCCTCAGCGGCTGGCTCCGGCAGAACCAGAACCCGATAACGGCAAGATGCAACTCTACCGTTATACTACTCAAGCCAAACACCTTATCCAAAAGATGGGCTACGACTTGAACAGCAACAGAGGGCTGAACTATGGCAAAGGTCGACGCCTTCCCTTATGACTTTGTGCTCCAAAGGAAAAGTCCCAAAATTACTACCAACGCACTCGCCGGGGATTGGGTTACGTTACACCAACAACTACTTTGGAGAGTTCAGAGCCGGAGGTCTTGATGCATTCACACTCTTCTGACTCCTCAACCTAGGACTCTGATACCAGTATCGGCTAAGCCTTCAAGAAGATATTATCTGTCAATATGGCCTCTGCAGATCCCCTAGTCGAGGAGGAAGGCCAACTACTTGAATTCTTTGAAGATGAACCCTGGGCTCAACGCCTGGGATGCCAATGGGAATGACGCTTCGAACAGCGTGAACCTCCTATCGAAGATGAAGTCATCCAAGTGGAGCTAGGAGATGAGGCTTCCCTAAAACCCATCTTCATCAGCAAAAGCATGGCGGAAGAAGACAAAGAATCTTTTATACATCTTATCCGAGAATACATTGATGTCTTTGCTTGGAGCTATGAGGACATGCCGGGTTTAGACCCACAAGTCTCCATGCACCGTCTCAACATTTTACCCGACGCTAAGTCGGTCAAACAGCAACAACGTCATTTTTACCCCAACGTCATGGATGCTATTGAGAAAGAAGTCGACAAACTCATAGAAAGTGGATTCATTCGTGAAGAGCAACACCCAGATTGGGTGGCCAACATTGTCCCAGTCACTAAGAAGAACAGGAAAATTCGGGTTTGTATAGACTTCAGGGATCTCAATTCGGCCTGTCCATAAGACGAGTTTCCCCTCCCAATCACCGACGTGATGATTGACAACATGTGTGGCTTCGAGCACATGTCCTTCATAGATGGTTTCTCAGGCTATAACCAGATCAAAATGTTCCCCGAAGACGAGAAGCATACTTCATTCTGGACTCCAAAAGTGGTATACTGTTACACAGTGATGCCCTTCGGGTTGAAGAATGCGGGAGCAACATACCAGCGGGCTATGAGCACCATATTTCGTAAGCACCTCCGAAAGACGGTAGAATGTTATGTTGATGATAATACCGTCAAGAGCAAAAAGAAATCCAGTCATTTGGATGACCTAAGGACGATATTCGACTTAATACGAACACATCGTTTAAAGATGAACCCAACCAAGTCTTTCCTGGGAGTCTCCAGTGGCAAGTTCTGGGCTTTATTGTCACAGCCAAGGATATTCATATTGACCCTAAGAAGACTAAGGCGATCTTGGACATGGCTCCCCCGAAGAATCTCCGTGAGCTTTGAGGCCTATAAGGACGCCTAGCATACATCAAAAGATTTATAGCAAATCTCTCTGGTCGATGTCAACCCTTCACCAAACTGATGAAGAAAGGGGTTTCTTATGTATGGACCGAAGAATTCCAGCACGCATTTGACGACATCAAGAAGTACCTTACTAGTCCCCCAGTACTAGCAGCACCGATCGTGGGAGACCTATCCTGCTATACGTCCGAGCTATGGACCATTCTTTCGGTGCTTTTCTAGCCCAGAAAAGCAATAAAGGCCACGAACAGGCGATCTACTATCTCAGCACGACCATGATTGGGGCCGAGCATCGGTATAATCCTATGGAGAAGAAGTGTCTTGTTCTGCTCTTCACCATCCAGAAGATACGACCTTACGTGGTCGGACAGACAATCCACGTCATCTCTCGAGTCAACCCCCTCAGGGTCCTCATGACCAAGCTCGAGGCCTTAAACTCGCGATTGGCTACATGGGCAATACTTTTGATTCCTTATGACATGGTATTTGTCCCACAAAAGGCTGTCAAAGGCCAAGCATTGGCTGACTTTATGGCGGCACATCCTGTGCCAGAGACATCAAAGCTCTATGACGATATTCTCGATGAAGTCCTAGAGTCCAATGTCGTGTCGGATAATTCGGTTTGGCGCATGTTCTTTGACGGTGCTTTAAGAACAGGACCCAAAGGCGAGATCATCGCAGGGGTCGGAGTCGTTCTTATCACCCCCAATGGCCTGGTCATCCACCGTGCATATTCTCTCATGGAGTCGTGCACCAATAACGTCGCTGAGTATAATGCTCTCATCAATGGACTCCATCTCGCTAAACAATTGGGGGTCGACTGCATCGAGGCCTATGGTGACTCGAAACTGATTATTAACTAGGTTCGAGGACAATACGAGGTCCGTCATGAAGATTTGATTTCTTACCACCAAGCAACAATTGATATCATTTCTACCTTCACAGGGTTCTTTATAGAACATGTACCTCAACTGCAAAACTTAGAGGCCGACGCACTCGCTAGCCTTGCAGCTTCTCTGGCAGCTCCTGTTGGAACCCAATATATCGTTACGGTAATGGGGGCGAGAGCTAGTTTGCCGAAAGAACAGTGTACATATGTGTCTGAGTTACTCAGTACAAAAATACTATTGACGTTCGGGACTGGCGATTCCTGTTTATAGACTACTCAGTCTACGAAATCCTACATAAAGACCCGAAGGAAGCTACTTCTGTCAAGAGATGCTCTCTCCGGTTCTTCTACGACATAGCTACCAAAATGCTGTATCGTCGTTCATACGACGGGCTTCTCCTGCGATGTTTATCTAAGATAGAAGCATAAGAGGTACTCCGAGAGGCACACGATGGCACCTGCAGAGCCCATCAGCTTGGTCCTAAGTTACAGGACCGACTACGTCGCATGGGCTACTACTGGCCCACTATGATGGCAGAGGCCGTTGATTATGCAAAAAAGTGTCGGGTATGTCAGTTGCATGCTGACTTCATCTACCGACCTTCGAAGTTCCTATACCCTAAAGCGGCCGCCTAACCATTTGAAGCATGGGGAATGGATATTATCGGGCCGATCAGTCCACCATCCTCAAAAGGACACCGGCTCATACTCTCTATCACCGACTAGTTTTTTAAGTGGCCGAAAGCATTACCTCTGGCTGAGGTGAAAACCTCGAATGTGATCATCTTTGTCAGGCATCACGTCATATACCGCTTCGGGGTTCCTAAAGGGATTATCCACGACAACGGTCCTTAGTTCGTGAGCCACACATTCCATTGGTTCTGTGATAAAAACTGAATACAAAATGTGGCATCAACGACTTACAATCCTGCAGCGAATGGACTAGCCGAAGCATTCAACAAGACCATCATCAAGCTGCTCAAGAAAGTCGTTTCCTCTAATAAGCGCGACTGGAATAAAAATCTCGACGAATGCCTGTAGGCTTACCATACAACTGTTCCAAAACCCATCGGTAACACACCATTCTCTCTGGTCTATAAAAGTGAGGCAGTGCTTCCCTTGGAGATCCAGATCCCGTCTCTACGGGTAGCCATCACCAACCAGCTGGCTGACGAAGACAATCAACGCTGGCGGCTACAAGAGTTACAGGCGTTGGATGAAAAATGTCTGCTAGGTCAGCAACGAATCGAGCTTTACCAAGCTCGGATTTTCGGGGCCTTCAACAAAAAGATTCGGGAAAGAACATTCCAAATGGGTGACCTAGTCTTATCAGTTCGAAGACCGATGGTGATGACTCACAAGACAGCTGAAAAGTTCAAACCCAAATGGGAAGGACTGTTCGTCATAGAGACGGTCTACTCCAATGGGGCCTACCGACTGACCAAACCTAATGGCGACTTGCTAATGATGCCAATCAATGGCAAGTTCCTGAAGAAATACTATGTCTGAAGTTCAAATCAGTATAGTTTCCCACATCCCCCGCGGGGGTTCTTAAATTCTATTACCGAGTTCACCTCTTTCTAACTCCCCCAGTAGAAAACCTTTCATGTCCATACTACCTCTGAATTGTTATTTTACACCCTAACGAAGTTCACGTCTACAACATACATATTACCTCTGAGTAGTCGTCTCTTCCATGATAACCTTGTGTTATCAAAACTATTTAAAAAACCTTTCACGTCCATACTACCTCTGAATTGTTATTCTACACCCTAACGAACTTCACGTCTACCACGTACATATTGCTTATGAGTAGTCATCTCTTTCTTGATAACCTTGTGTTATCACAACTATCTAGAAAACCTTTCACATCCATACTACCTCTGAATTATTATTCTATACCCTAGCGAAGATTGTGCCTACCATATCCATAACACCTCTGAGTAGACATCTCTTCTATGACAATCCCCTCTGATTGTCATAACTATCTATAAAATCTTTCACGTCCATATTACCTCTGAGTCGTTCTATACACCCGTAGAGTCTATCCTTGCCATGTCCATATAATCTCTGAGTAAGGAAAATTCTACCACCAAAAATCCTGTGTTTACAATGTCCATATAACCTCTGAGTAAAACACCCTATCCCCAGCGGAGTCATCACCATCCCCTCACGTTATACTACCTATGAGGGTATTCTCACTCTTGTACAAGAAAAGCTCACAACAAAAAGACAAGCAAGACCAAATTTTCATTTATAGAATAGAAAGGTTTTATTTCTTTGGCTACAAAAAGAGTCTCTCAAAAAACAAGAGACAGAAAGACAAAAAGGAGGTCAAAACTGTTAGCCCAATGATTATATCATGTTTTTGAATATGGCTAATCAATTAAGTTTAAGATAATGACGTCACTAATATTTTATGTCATCACTATCATGTTGCTACTTAAACTTAGCATTGTCCCAAATGTTCTATATCATATTGCTATGCTTGTATCATATTATTTTGTTTGTCAAACCAGGACATATGCAATAGAGAATTATTAATGGGCTAAAGATGGCGTTATACAAGGAGATTTCTCTGAACTGCCCAACGACCTATCCAGGACCTCGCATCGGGGGTTCCTGGGTCGAGGGGCAGCGCCTCCCGTGGTGGTTCGGGGGCGAAGCCACCGAAAGGTATTTAGATTTCCAGATCTGTTTATCTTTAGACGACTGCAGTCAAGGAAAAAGGTGTCTTCAGGTCTGCTCAAATATCAGAAGAAATGCGTCATTAAAGGGCTATTGGTTTTCCTATTTGATCAATGTATTTTTCATATTTATTGAGTCTAGGAATACGATGTAAACTGCATCGTACTGGCAAATAGGCTATCTAGGAAACGTTTTCAAAATACCCTTTCATTTTGAAATAAGCCCACTTACAAAAGCCCAAACTACTTCCTAACTGCTCAAAAAGCCCAAAACCAATTTGCAAAAACCCTGACAGAACAACAGAATTCGGCCCGAATTCGGCCAGAGTTCGGTTAATGGATGTTGGATTTTGAACTTGGTCTTCCTGCAGTTACGGATCTTGCCGAGATTTTCTCATAGAGTTCTGCCTTTGGAAAAACTATAAATAGAGAAGGATTTCGATCATTTCAACACACCAATTCACTTTCATATCTCTTCTCTATAAGCCTACTACTTCTTCCAAAGTGTTCTGAGCTATTCATTTTTCAAATCCCAAGCCAGTTACAATTCTCTAGTCGATTTGCCAGTACGGTACGGTCTAGTAGCTTCAGAGCGATTGTAATCAGAGACTTGATTGAAGAAAGACACATTACAATTGAAGTTGGTCGAGTACTTCGGATCAAAGCTCGCAGTTGTAGAAGTTGCAAGGACTTCGGATGAAAACTTACGGTGATTTTCCATAGTGGATTCAACTGGAAGCTAGAGTTCTTCCGACTGGACTAGTCCTCACAAGAGGGAAACCAGTATACATCCTTGTGTTTGCGTTTGCTTTCTGATCTCTACTTTTTATTTACTTCCTTGTGATATATTATCTGTGATCTTACTGTTAACAAGTTTTTAATTAGCTAATTTCTGCTGCCTACTCTATTCACCCTCCTCTAGATTATTGTGCTTTACAATTCGTTCCTACAAGAACTACAAAGACCGATGCAAAAGTTCTTCTAGTCGACCCCTCAAAAGAGCAATTTGGGGGCCAACCAGTGCTTGGGCTCGACGCTCGGCTTCCTGACGTCGAGCAGCTTCATATTCAACCTAGGACAGGTTTTGGCTACACAAGAGTCAGTTTCCTGGCGCATGCCAATAAATTCCTTCTCCCGGGTCAGGGTTTTGGAGAGTTGCCAAAGTACCTCCTGTTGGTCCTTAGACTTATCCAACTTGCTCTTTGTAAGGGCCAAAGTCTCTTCTAGCTTCCGGATAAGCTCCCGGAGGGCCTCACACTGTTCCTCCGAGGCTGCGTGACGGCAGACCCGAGCCGCTTCGACATCGATCACTTCTTTAATTTTGGCCTCGATTTTGGCAAGTCTGTTAGTTAAGGCCCGACATTTCTGCTCATGCTAGGATGCTTCAGAAGCCATTTTCTCTAGCTTTGCAGCAGCTTGGGCCGAAAGACCGCGCTCAAGATTTTAAAGCTCCGAGGCGGCACCTTCCAAATCTGCCAGCAGGTCATCTATCGCATTCGCCTTCGCCTCGTATTCTGTATAGTCGCACAAGGCCACTAATTGGGCCCCCCCTATAGACCGAGCCCGTCTAAGCAATTGGCTTCCCTGTAAGACACCCTCTATGCTGTGCATCAAAGCTTGGCGAATGGTGCCGAGAATGAGATTGATATAGTACGTACTGTCAGCCAAACTCGTCGGGGTCACTGGAGATGCCACAATAGAAGGTCCCGGGGCGGCAACGGCAGCCAACATGCGTCTAGGTATGGCAGCCGGAACAGGTGGCGTCATGACTATAGCAGAAGCCATCGGCGGTGCAGCCAATATTGTCTGAGGTAAAGCTGGTTCTTTAATAGGCTCCCTCGCTGGTGCTTCAACTACCTCCACAACTAAAGCCGTATGAACTAGAGTATGAACAACCTCAGCGACCATTTTCTCAATGGTCGGCGTGACCAACTCATCAGTGGTCTTCTTAACCGGTGCTTCAGCAACCGGCTCGTCAGCAATCTTCTCAGCCGATTCTTCCACAGTCCCTTTTGCTGGACTCCTGGTAGTTACGTCGGCGGGCTCATCAACAATACTATCGACCATCTTCTCAATGGCCACCTCGGCTGGAACCTCAGTTATCGGGTCGTTAGCAACCGTATCGACATGTTCTACATTGGTCTCCTCAGTTGTCTTTTCGAGGACCATATCAGCAAACTCCACAATCGCCTCCTCGACAAATTTTAGAATGACAGCATCAACCAGTTGTTCGATAGTCATTCTTGACAAACCTTCAACAGCTCTGTAGGCCAATGCTGTGACAGCCTTCGCCGTCAACCCTTCCAAGGGTTCTTTGACCAACCGATGAGATGTGTCCCCAAAATTTACCGAAGGCAGCTCCCCGGCCGGATGATCTTCCTCGTCTTCCGACGCATCGGGATTATCCTCAATCCTGCTCTCAACATGTAGAGGAGGTACGGTGGAAAGGTTCTCGGTAATATCCTCAATATCCACGTCCACCTGGCCTGTCACGAGTACAGACTCTAGAGTCCCACCCTTGGCTGCCGCCAAGCCGACCCCAGGTGTCTCCATTGGCCCGTCCTTAAACGGCCTTGTGAAAGTTTCCTGTTGGATCGAAGCCAATGACTCCGAAGGGTCTCGGATCTCATATTCAAAGGAAGCAGGAGGAGAGACACCTTCCGGGTTGGTAGTTTTATCAGCAGCAGTCACCCCCTCTGTCCTTACGACTCCGGACACCTCTGGGGTAGGTTCCTTGGAAAGATCTCTGAGTCTCTCAGACCATATAGGCCCTGCCTACACAAGCAAAGTAGTGATTAAAAAAAAGTACATAATAAAATCCAAAAAAGAAAACACTAAGGCTTACCCGTAAAGGAGATCCAACGGGTAGGGCATTGGTTCAAATGAAGGCTGTTGGAAGGGTCTACCCTGCAGAGGCACAACTATTCTTGTTCTCTTAACAGGAGGAGGGCTCACCCCTGAAGAAACATGAAGCTACCATGGGTTACTTAGGAGTACTTCATCCTCTCTCCCCTCCTGCAATGAGCTGAAGCCATCGGCGGATCTGCTCTCCGATGATACAGGCTCCTGGAGACGCTTTGAAGCCAATCGAGGATTCCCAAACTTCGTCCCCTCGAGCAAACTTTGCTCTCAATCGTACTCCAGTGAGAAGTTGTTCATAATGAAGTAGAACTTCACAATGGAATACAAGATATGTGTCTCCTCATACATCGAGGGGATCGTAAATTTTGCTCTAGTACCACCGGTATTATAATAACACCATGCCCTGACCCCATCCAGTAGACTCCCTTCATAACCAAGACATGAGCTTGGATTGCCCATCATGGTCTGACTATAGCCAAACTGACGGGCGAATTGGCTCGACAAATAAGGCTCCAAGTACACCCGATTCTGGTTTCGATACATCAAATGGGAAGGACGGATGGACTGCAACCAGTGGAAGGCATCGAAAGCTAGATTACTATCCACTAACTCATCATCAGCAAGAAAGGCCTTGTATGTAGGCAAAACCTTGTTGAAAGCATATATGTCTAAACGGCCCAACATCCACCTACAGACGAGGACCTCCTGATGGAGCTATTTCACACGATGATAGTTACACAGTGTCGTATCCCCTTCCTCGTAACCCTCAAGAGTGCAGTGGACTATCAAACCACGGCGGTGTAAAGCCAACCAACGCATCAAGTAGTGGTTAGGGAGTCCAACCCAAGGAAACTCATCGTTCCCCCCGCGGTACTCTATTACCCTCTTGGAGAACTCCTGCAAGACGTGCAGGATGTCACAAACCATAGCCGACAGCAAAGCCAAAGAATGTTTAAAGGCCAGCCTCACAGCGGGCATAATAAGTTCCTGACTAATTTATCCCGCAGGCCCAGAACCTCCTGGAACCACGACCTTCTGCAACCATATCATCAGAAAAGCGGCTAAGGTTGCTTTCGGACATAAAGAAGTCAGATTCTGACAGAAATTGTGGTGAACAGTAGAGATGGGTTTTCCCTTGGCATCTACTGAGGGAGCAGAGACCCCCACTTCGGCCATTAAATCGTCCACTTCGTCAGCGATATATGCCTGGCGCATGGTAAAATGAACCTTCTCCGGCATCAATGGATGTTTTGTGAAGAAATAATCCGTCCAGGCCTTGATGTATGGAGGAGCCTTCGTCCTACCCAGGTGCGTGCATACTTGGTGGTGGCAAAATAATTCTTTATACACAGCCATCATCTCGGGACATTTGTTCTCCAGCATTAGAAACTCCTCCTTGCAAGGGGTATATTCCTCATATGGCACGTCCCAACATGGCAACTTCAAAATGGCACACATCTCATGGAGGGCTAAACCCATCTCTCCACAAGAGGGAAAGAAAGTCCCGGTGTGGTGATTAAATAGTTCCAACAAAGCTATGAACATAGGCCGATTGATCTCTATACCATGCTCGGTGGCCTTGATGGCACGACACAGGCCCGTACCTAGCATGTCTTTCTTGAACCTACCTACCACCCATTGGGTTAGTTCGCACCATTCCACCTTAGGATAAATCCAACCTTCGACTCGGAAGATATCCTCCGGAAATGTAGAGCCGGTGGCCAGAAGCCTACTAGCAAAAAGAGAGGCTCGGAATGGATGCACCCCGTGGTAAAGTCAATGAGCAGACGACCATAGAGTAACACCCGCAGTGTACGAGATAGACAATTAGGAGCACTCTTAAAAGAATCCCTCTGATTAGAGTACCCTTCCACGTGGATGTGGTTGATCATTAAACCCCCTCGTTTCGGGGTCAGATCCCATTTCATAAGACGCTTCTCGGTTAAGCAGAAGAAAACTGAGAGCGGAAGGTGTCGGTTGATCGATGGAACGTACAAAGAGTGACCATCATTCTCAAAGTACCAGTTTTCGTTTATCTCCGGAAGCTTGGTATGTTCCAAGACCAGCTGATCACCAAAGAGAAATGGAGGTTTCAGCATCCTGACGGGATTAGAAGGGAGAGACAACTTGCCTCGATCCATCATATGACATAAGTATATAAGTTGTTTATCCAGTATCATTGCTAGTCGCCCTTTTGGTTGACCTTGGGCAATCAGCTGCCTGATGGGAGTGGTGAGCGCCTCGTCAATGTTTATGCCCGAGGCATAAACTGCCGCATTCAAAAGGATATCCTCGAAAGGAGACGTAGACACAGGAACTGCACATAAACGAAGTGTGTCAGAAAGACACAAAATATTTTCTGCAGAAACATAGAGCAAAAGCAGTGCGCCAGGATAGAAAAGCATCCGCACAGTCACTACGCGAACATCTGTGCATGCACTATTAAAGTGTACCATGCATCAGCCAACAACCATCCGTACAGGTACCTTATGGAAAGACTTGCACATGGAGAATGGCTGCACGTCTATGAGAAACTTTAGCACATTGATAGTCGTTACTTTGTAAAAAGTAACAACTATGCACGCCAGTTAATAAAGCTTCAACACATCTTCGAAACACTACTAAGAATGGTACCCATGCGCATCAGCAAGAAAAAGCATCAGCATATCTTCAAGACGATGCTCCTAAGAATCGACGCTCATATGCATCAGCGAACCAAGAAATCAATGACAGTCCGACACCTACTAGCAATAGGTGGCCGTACGTCTCCGTGGTCTGAGACTCCTACGATAGGAGCTTGCTCAGCGACAATGGCTTCAGAGCCAACTGCTTCCCTTTGGCTTGCCAAGTGCTCATTGTGGCCTCTCCAATTTGCCTTACTGACGACGCTCTAGTTTGTCTCGCCCTCACTGCAACTGGTCTGGGACTAGCCACTGCCCTACTGGACTTTTTGGAGCTCGTTGCAGGAGCTTTTGGGGTTCTTAATTTCTTGGGAGCCATGGCGGGAAAGCTAGGGTTTGAAGGAAGAAGAAGACTCTAACGAAAAGCTTCTGTTGGAGAAAAAGAAAGAAAGTTTTCTCTCTCCAAATAGACCCTACTTATAGGCACATCCACGTCAGCAAAAGGAGACAAAATGCTTCATGATCGAGGAAACTCTTCAGACGACGTAGGAATTAAGAGTAAAGATCATGATGACTGTTTCCTAGAAATAAGGAGTTGTGATCAACTTTTAATGAAGTGACGGCTCAAGGCATTTAATGTCGAAGGCTAATCATGACGACAGCCTGTCACTAAGCGTTCTGGGCATTCGCTTGCAAAGGACACGTGTCATGCTTCTGTTCAAAGTATTTCGTGCTTGGCACAAGTTCGAAACACTTTGAAGGAGGTCTTGTAGAAGAATAAAAAAGCGCAGACATATCAAAAGCGCATGTGGTGTTCTCACTACACATGGCTTCACAAAAGTGCTGGTACCCCAAAAGCGCAGACAGACAACTAAAGTCATACAGACGAACAAAAGTGGTGCATAAACAGTTCTTTATTAAGATTATGTCTACAAAAGATCTATTACAGATTATTCATGATTACATATAAAGGACTAAAACACCTAAGAAAAGTCTACAAGGGGGTTAATCTTCAGCACGCGCACAGCCCCCCAGACGCGCAACACTGTCAGAGCGAATCACTTTCTCGTCAGAGCGAGCCACTTTCTGAAGCAGCTATTGGCCTGAGCAAGAACTCAGTCCACAGCACAGGGAGTGCCACTGCCATTGAGCAGGGCAGAGCACAACCTGTGGCTCTTCGAATTGGCAATCAATCCAAACCCGATAGCATGGACCTCGACGATATCCAAGACAGAGCATCCGCCACGTGTCAGCTCAGTAGCAGCCCTCACCATGCAACTTCGAGATTCTCTCATATCTCTACGTGCAATGTTCCTGCACAATCCTTATGCACATCGTATATGTGCTTCCCTATAAATAGAAGGAGTTTTCCTTCGATAAAGAGGCTTCGAAATCTTCACAACTTCGACGTCCTCTTGATTGGCAACCCAAGAGTTCCAATCACAAGTACCAGAAAGCCAGAGCAAGTTCAACTCGTCGTTACATTGTCAACGGAGTAACGGAGGCGCTGTAGTGCTCGATCTCCACTGTCACACTTCCCCAAAAAATTTTGTACTTAGATCTCCTATTTATGAATCGATTGTACTCTTTACATGTTTAATATACAAAAAGTTCGTATAACCTTTTGTCATGGCAAACAGTTATAAAACAGTAACGGAGCTGTGAAGTCCCGATGGGACGTCTACTACTTCCTATCCCCCGACAAATCCTCCATTTCACTTCCAATTTTTTTTGGAGAAGTCCTCTTCGGAACTCCAAAGTCCAAACAACTTCCAGTCACCAATTTTATTTGGAAAAGATCAGGGGATCGCCGTCGTCGTCGAGCTTCGGGCTCTGGGCAACACATAAGGTGCCGACGTGGAGCTTCGACCGAGCGATCACCGATAATCGACGGAACCATGCACCATAGGTTGTCGAAGGCTTCTAGTACGCGGCCACGAGAAAATAAGAAGAGGGCCGACGACGCATCCACATGGCCACGAGCCCACGAAAGAAGAGGAGGATGGAGCTGGTGTTTTCTTAAAAAAAGAAAAATAGTGGAGAGAGAGAAAGAGATATACTATACGAGGACTGAGTAGATAAGGATGAAAACATATTTAATTTGTTACATTTAACTTAACTAATATGATTAATTTGTTATATTTAGCTAGATTAAAATGCTTACTTTGTTAGCTAATTATTATCTTAAATTAGTAATAATTGATAATTAGTTTTTGTTGCATACAAAATAATAATAATAATAGCAGTTGGGGGTAATCTCACCCTATTCAGAAGTGGAAAATCATACTATTTCTCAATTACCACTATATTACAAACCAAACATAGAAAGTAAAAAAGTTAAACTTTCCAACTCCACTTCAACAACCATCCAAATGAATGAACTAATAAAATATGCATACTCATGACGTGCATACGTAATGCGTTGGCAAACTCTCTACTTCCCAATTTTTTACTTCTCTCCACTTCCATGAACTAGACACACCCAGTCGACGGAGGATCGACGGCTGATTCGCGGTATACCAGCGACAATATACTAACGGTATACTAGATTTTGGATGTTTTGTTCCAGAACATATTCTGAAGGTCTAATAGTACACAGTAGTATATAGTCAGTCAGAATTCGTTTTAGACGGGGACCTAAGTTAGCATATGATTATGACCATGTTATCCAATCTGGACTTCCATAATTATTAGTGGACTAATTGAGGGATTTTCTAATCCTAAATTAGGGTTTATTAACTTATATAAAGGGGTTAGGAAGAATAGACAAAAATCTAAGATAAAGTCCATAATTTGCTCTTAGGGCTCGCTTTTCGAGATAGCTTGAAAGGACGCTATGTTCGAGGAGTCATCTTTTTCGTTCATGAGGATCATCATAGGGTTTGGGTAAGTGATTTCATTATCCTTTTTTTTTTTGAGAATTGTGAGGGGTTGAATTTGAGGGCAAAGTGTTCAATATTATTGTAATCAATCTTGTATTATTGAGACATGTATATTAAAATTTGTCCAGGTGACATAGTCACCGAACATATACGCTGTTTGGGATGTCTTGGTGCTCACGTAAGGAGGAGGTTTGTTACCTTTAGGTACGTTGGTGTCATTTTTGAAGCATTTTTTTTTACCAATAATTAGTATCAGAGATACTAGGTTTTTGAGAGGAAAGGTGCAATCATGTCTCCAGAGCAGATGGGCACATGTACACTTATCCTCACTGGAGGAACTAGACGATCTCGAAACTAAGGATGGAGGATCTACTATGATACAAAGATTTGCATGGTCTATTGGAGGGCGACAACGCCAAGCCACCAAATAAATCTACTAATGATTGAAAAAATTGTATCAGAAGGCCATTTGATTCATCCGCCAATGACTAGACGATCTGTGTTTCATCACGTCTCTATGAGAGTTCGACAAAAGCATTATGGGCCTTCTTCAACTTCTTAGAGCCTTCAGTTTCTAGCATTTAGAAGATAAATCTCTCCACATAACAGAGCTATCACTTGCCAAATCATTTTGAGATAGATTGTTATTGAGTTGTAAAGTTTGATCTTCAAATTGTTGTGAGAAGATCAAACTATTTCTTGTAAGTGGTTGAAGTCAACAAGCTTTCATATCAAAGCTTGTGTAGAAGTCGACAAGCCTTTGGATTAAAGCTCGTGTGAAAGAAGTCGACAAGCCTTCGAATCAAAGCTTGTGTTGTAACTATTTATTATAATAGTTGATTAAAGCCGAAGAGAGTTTCAGGACTGTAGTACCTTACGGAGGATACCAGGATACATCGGGTGTCGGTATTCTTACCTCATTTCTAATACTTATTTAAAATTACTTATTAGCATTCATAATTGTGCTTAATTATTAGTTTTTAGGTTGTATGCAGAACTAAAGCTAAAAATATGTATAATGTCATAGGCTAGCATACCAACAGGATGAGGTGGTCATACCTCAACTTACATATATAAATTCGGTCATCATCGATGATATGGAGGTTGACGTTACTATAGAGGATGTTACAGTTGGCAAAAAGGTTGACATAGAAGATTCACATCATGTAGAGGACGAGGATAATATTGTCACGACCTATGCCCAGATATTTGGGCATGAGTATGTGGGCCACACCCAGACTATGCCACAGTATCGGTGGTAAAAGGCTGTCAAGTACCCAATAAAATATATCTCAACATTTATATGATCCACTATATCAACATGTACTCAAATCACATACAACTAAGGAAGATACGAATAAGAAAGATAGCAATAACACTAAACCATTCAGAAACTATAAATGATCATATCAGGAATGTATCGAAATTCGATAAACGAAACATAAATCTAAATAAATAATATTTGCCTAGAGCTCCCCGAGGTCAATTCAAGGTCAAAGGAACATCGAGATCTGTCTCAGCTAGCATAATCATGTGGTCCGAGAATGTGGGACATAACAACTCCTAAAAATATGGCTATCCAGTCAGGATGGAACGAAGTACATAAACTAACATCAGTTCTATTAAATTTAAAAAAAATCTATAAATAACAGTAAGCAGTGAAAATACATAATGGATAAGCAATACTGAACAATGAGAAATAGGGAATATGTCAGCATATCGTGGTAACTATGAACTGTAAGTAATCATGAGTATAATGTATCAACAAGTAATATCTAGAATAGAGCATGTAATACTAACGGTGCCTTGAGACATTAGTTTATTATGTGATCGACTTGGGACATGATCAGGCTATTTCATATGACCGACTATGCACAAGTATAAGTAATGGATCAGGCCGGTCATACATAGAAAAGTATGCAAAAGTAATATAAGATTAGGCTACACCCTGCGTGAGGTGAGGGTGAGCTATGCACAAGTAGTTCTGGATATGGTCACATAATCTACTAATACCACCCCATCCCCCGACTAGTATAGTGGATCCAACCATGGTAGTTACCACACGGGATTCTCTGAGAGGGTAGCTAATCCCCTTAGGAATCGATATCCATACAAGTATAAGTAGCTAATCTTCGTCAAATATAACTTTACGTCAAAACTATATTTAAAAATAGCTGGAAAATACTATATTAATATATTTAGGGTCTCCGAGCCCATTTAGATCATATAGGACCTAGGCCTCATTAATAAGTATACTCGTATATATATATATATATATATATATATATATATATATATATATATATATATATATATATATATATATTGTGGGCTTAAGGCATAGCCCAAAGATTCTGAATCTACTATTATTTAAAAATCCAAAAATCTATCTAAGACACATAATTACTTTTTGTTTACTATAGACTTAAAATCCAAAACTAGAATATCTTTACAAGCCCACAAAATTTAAATATAAATAATGGCCCAAAAAATTTTAATAGAAAAAAAAACCAATTTAATATTTGGCCCAAAACAATTAAACTCAAATTTAGGGCCCAAGCCCACATACTAAGCCCAAAATATTTACTAATTATATATATAAACCCATTAATTTCTATTAGCCCAAATAATAGTTAAATAATTATATATATATATATATATATATATATATATATATATAAATATATATATATATATATATATATATATATATATATGCACACACACACACACACACACACACACACACACACATACACACACACACACACACACGTATACAAATATTATACGCATATATATATATATATATATATATATATATATATATATATATATATATATATATATATATATGCACACACACACACACACACACACACACACACACACACACACACACACACACACACACACACACACACGTATACAAATATTATACGCATAGACTTTTAAAGCCCAACTAAGTTTATTTAAAAAAAATACTTCAACGCATTAATTCCTAGTCCAGCCCAAAATATAAATTTTCCTTTCACTATCATTATTAAGAAAAATAACAGGGTCTGGCCCAAGGTCCATGGGCCCGGCCCATATACCCAATCTTTTTTTTTTCTGGCTCCTGGGGATTGAGCCCGGCCCAGGGATGCACTCGGCCCGCTGCCCAGCCCTAATGTCTGCTCTCCACGAGGAGAGAGAATGTCTACAGGATGAAGAAAGGAAGAAGAAGGAGAAGAAGAAGGGATGAGAGCTCAAGAGAGAGAGGGAGAGTCCAAAAGGAGATCGAGAAAGGAAGAAAGAGGTAGTGGCTAACCTCGGCGTTGGGACACGTACGTAGGTGCAGAGAAGGACTGGAGGCGGCGCGTCGAGGTGCTGCGAGCGTCGGATCTGGTTGAGATGCGGTCATCGATGCTAGTTCCAGAGGGGTTCACTTGGACGAAGTCTCCAAGCGGTCTTAGAGTGGAAGGCGGCATGGAGAAGAGAGGGTTCACCCGACAGAGGCCCAAGGGAGTGGTGGCAACACCCTGAGGAGTATAAATCTGAGCGGCGGAACTGGATCTGGGTCGGGACGACTCACACGGCTTGGCGGAGCTTGGCCGCTAACTAGAGGCGCAGATCCGGCCGGAGGAGCTCTGGTCGGAGTATATCTGGTGGTCAGAGGTTGGCGACATGCGACGACAGCAGGAGATCATCGGCGAAGGAGTCAGGTGAGTGGGTGGTGGTAGTTCTGTGTGATGGTAGTAGTGGACGGTGGTCGGAGGGTGAGCGGCGGTGCTGGAGTGTTGGTGTAGGTCGGTTGGAGAGGCTTCGGATCTGGCGAGGGTCAGAAAGAGCTCATGGCACTGGGTAAGGTGGTGGTGGAGTTCATGTGGTGTCAGAGCATGAGGTATTCTGTCCGGTCAGGTCAGTGAGGTGGACGAAGGAGTGAGGTGGAGGTGGTGGTAGAGCAAGGAGCACAGGGCGGTATGGTGGATGCTATGGCTGAGCACTTGGCTAGGGGTGGCCGGAGTGGTTGGGTGATCGCCGAAAAAGGGGCAGATCTGTATCTAGAAGCATAGGGCTAGCCGACTTGATGGCTTGCCGTGAAGGAGGAGACGACGACCGACGATCTTGTCGACGGCTAGCCAGAGCAGCTCTGCTTGCTCACGACGAGATCTAGAGGAGATCGAGTTGCCGGAAAGACGATGACGTTGAGGCAGAAGAGGAAGAAAACTGTGTAATGTCCGCGTCGGCTTGTCGACACGGACACGAGATTCGGTTTGGTGTCCGGTGTGTTGGACATGGGAAAAAAATATATAAATATAAAAAATGATGGAAGAAAATAGGATGGATACGGACATGATGCACGGACACTTGGAATGTATTGAGGAATGGTGTGGTTGATGTCACTACCATATTTCCAAAACAGGGGTATTTTTATTATTTTACATCATTTATATTGTGTAAATAATTATTTAATTAATTACTTGTGAAGGTTGCATTATTGGTAGAATAGTCTAATTATTGGACCTTTGATTAATGGACCTAATTGGACTAGACATGACTACTTGGACCTATATTTTAGGTTGAACACAACTAGACAAATTTAAGTCATGTTGAGTCAAGATTAGGAATAGTATTAACCCAGCACATAGACTAGAAACTACCCCACATTAAGTTAAGTGTTCATGACAACCTGAAGGGTGTTTTGAACATTTCAAAGTGGGTGGGTTTTAGGGCACATTTATGGCAGCCATATGGAGAGGGTTCTCTCACTCTTCTTCATTTTATTTTGAGCCTCCACAAAACCTAGTAGAGATCTCTACAAGCCTCCTCCATTTCTCACACTTCCCACCACCAAAACTCTTCCAAACTTAACCAAATCTTCATCCTAGAAGGCTTGGAGTTTGGAGACCAAGGAGCAAGAGAAATGGAGTCCAAAAGCTTGGAAGATTGTGCCATACTTGACACTAGAGCCTTCCAAAAGAGTTTCATTGGGAATACATCTCCCAATAGGTAAAACTCTCATTATTTCTCATAGTTTGGGCTCTATTTTCATGCATGATACTAGTAGGAACACATACATGGACTAGGGGTACCCATAGGAAGAAGAGCAAGGCTCTAACCATCATTTTGGTAGAAGTTATTTGGAGTTTTTGTGACATTTTTTGAGAAATTCGAGGAGAGCCACCAAGTGTTTGTCAAAATGACAAATATACCGTTTTAGTTCATTTTTCAGTTTTATACTCACGATTAGTTTAGTTTGCTCATTTAGAATTGGCATATATGATTTCTAGTATATATATATATATATATATATATATATATATATATATATATATATATATATCACCCATCATAAAGCTGACAAGGCCCACTTCGCTACCCTCTCCAATCTGACATCCTTATCTACCGCTTACCCGCCATTCACTTATCTCGGCTGCCCACTGGTGTATGGCAAATCTAACTTGGGCATCTTCAAAGGCCTTGTTAGTAAAATTAGGAAAAAAATTGAGGGATGACATAACACTACCCTATCCCCGGGAGGCAAGATGATCCTGATCAAGCATGTTCTCTCCTCCATCCCCATATACACCCTAGCAGTCTGCTCCCCCCGAAGGTCTTATCCTCCCTTGAGACTCTTTTCTCCAACTTCTTTTGGGGTCACAGCGGCAGAAAAGACAAGCACCACTGGGCCAGCTGGGACTCCATGGCCAAATCCACAAGCAAGGGAGGCCTGGGATTCTACAGACTAGCGCACATTGTTGATGCTTGCTCCATGAAGCTGTGGTGGAACCTCTGAACAGAAAACTCGATCTGGTCTCGTTTCATGAAGGCTAGATATTTTCGGCAATCCCATCCAATGACGACAACTGCCAACAACAGATCTTCAGCCAACTGGCGCCGCATTCTCATCGGTCGGAACCTCGCGGAACCCTTGATGACCACCAATGATTCGGGAACGCAGCGGTGGTCCCTAAACTCCGACGGAGAATTCATGTTAACATCTGCCAGAACTGTGACGAGAGGCACAGGAGAGCCCAATCCCTTCCTCGCTCCTTACTGGCAGCCCACCTTCTCCAACAAATGGTCCATTCTTATCTGGAGAGCGCAGTGCAGAAAACTCCCAACCGACAATGCCCTCACCTCCATCGGCTATAGCCTCGTGTCGAGATGTCACT
The DNA here is from genome assembly GCA_029216955.1 of Iris pallida. Lineage (NCBI taxonomy): Eukaryota > Viridiplantae > Streptophyta > Magnoliopsida > Asparagales > Iridaceae > Iris > Iris pallida. The sequence continues at coordinate 5,569,531 of JANAVB010018198.1, forward strand.
GCTGTCCCTCCCCGCAAGCAGAAATCGCAAAACATATTCTGCACTCTAGTGATCTTGCTATCCAGCTGTGGTCTCACCTCTCCATCAGATGGCGTCCGCGCCTACAGGATGGGGGCTTCGATGATCTCTTCGCTAACTGGAGGAACTCCAATAGACACCAGATCGTCGCAGCCGCATGTATTTGGGTATTATGGAAAAATCGAAACATGCACAGATACGAAGGCCGCTTATACAACTCTCCATAACTTTACAGAGAAGTCTGCAGACAGGTCCTCAAGGTCAGCAATCGATGTTCTCTCGCCCCAGGCGGGCACCAGAGGTCGCCGCCTTGACTGCGGGCCGGATATTTTTTAGCCCGGTTTAGTGCGCATCCAACGACACTAACTGGCTTTCTTGTTTTGTAGAGTCTTTCCGCGCGAGTCGCGCTTTCTTGTATAGGCTTCGGCATTTTGTGCCTTATACATCAATAAATTGGAGCTTTTGAAATATATATATATATATATATGGGCATATTGTTCACTATTTTGGAGTTTCTTGAGTGGGACTGTTAATGTGACAGTGAGTATGTGTGCACTGTTTGATTGCCCAAGTATTGTTCACTGTTTTGGAGTTTCTTGAGTGGGATTGTTAATGTGACAGTGAGTATGTGTGCACTGTTTGAGTGTCCAAGTGGTATGAGTTTCAAGAGGGAGTGCTAATTGTCAAGTGAATGGTTCGTTGCTTGTGTATATGGGCTTGTGTAACTGTTAAGTGTGACAGAGAGTGAGGAGTTGAGATGACTGTCCCTAAGAGACAGTGCACTGTCTCCTAGTGTGTCATGTGCCTATTAGAGTGAAATGTGAGTAAGAGTGTCTTAGTGCTCCTGTGATAGTATAGAGTGTCCTTACGAGTTGTGTTAGTGTTAGAGTGACTGTTTCGAGTGACAACTGAAGGGGGAAATGTGAGGACCATTAGCCTATGTGACAGTCCCAGTTAGTGAGTGAGAATGAGTGACTGGAGATAAAAGGACTATTGTGTGTCCTAGTGTCAGTAAGAAGTGTCTTAGTGAATGTATGCCTAAGTACTTGTTTGAGTGAAATTGTGTCATAGAGAGTGTGTGAGTGTTTAGAAAAATCCTATATGACAAGTTAGATAGTGAGTGTGCAGGGGACAGGCCAGGAGTGCACTGATGTGCAGCCATATTGGCCAGGCCAGTGCTGGGGTGAGGCAGTGTAGGCCAAGTGCATTGCACTTAAACACTACACAGTAGTGCCATTAGACAGGACCAAAGGGCCTGTTAGGGTTGCACTTGGCAGTGCTGCATAGATGAGTGATTGCACAGGTGGGGAGTTTGCTCCAGTGCAGGGAACCCCTTCCTGTTCGAGCCACAGGGGGAGGGAGGAAATATATGTACAGAGCTTAGGCAGGGGCTTGGCTCCCTTGGCTAGTGCTTAGATAGCTTTGCCTTGCACAGGCCAATGCAAGGCCTGGACTTGCTTGTGCATGGCCTGCGCAGGCCCTAGGATGGCCTGCTGCATAGACAACATTGCAGGGAAAGTACAGGCCAGTGAACCAGTGTCAGTGTGATTTATGTCTAAGTGTAGGCCAGTGTCTAGTGTAGGCTCCATGTGAGTGTGTCATTTCCTGTGACAGTGAGTGTTGGATATTAGATGTAAGTGTCCTAGTGCCTAACTGTAGAGGGCTGTCAATTGAGGGTGTGTCACAGGTTTGAGGAAGGGGGTATCTACCTAGTATAGGTGAATACACAAGGAATATGTAATGGGGTATTAGCCCAAAGATTACCTACATGTTAAACTTGGTAATGTTAGGTAAGGGAGTTTTACCTACCTACTAGGTTATAGGGTATTACCTAGAGTTAGGTAACGAGGCTAGTAATTACCTAGGTAGGTGATGCATATGTAGGTAAATATGGGTTTACGTATGCCCCCATAGGTAAATGGGTAAGGTATTGTATAGATAAAGGTTTACCTAGTATAGGTGAACCCATGTTTAAGTAAACTCAAGTTATATGGTATAGGTTACATATATATAGAATAGGTAATGTCTATATATGCAACTTGTATAGGTTATTGGGTATTACCTATAACTATAATAATATAGCATATAGGGGTTACCTATAAGTTAAATATGGTAATGTTAGGGTAAGGGTTACCATACAAAGGTAATATAATATATGTAGGTAATATATAGATAGATAGGTAGGTAATGGGATTTAGGCATTGCCTATATATTTAAATAGGTTAAATTAACCTAGATTTGACTCGATTTGACCAAGGTTGACCAATTTGACCCAAAGATCAACCCTTAAGTCAAATTGACCTAGTTTGACCCTAGGAGCCTAGTTTGACCTAGTATTGACTTAGACTGCATATCACACACTAGATATCCATGTTTAACACTCTTAAACACCAATTAACTTATATATCTCATATATAGGTCTTTGTGATTCCACTTTGGGCCTCTATTCACATTTACTGCTCAGACGAGTACATTCTCTGATAGTTTCCATTATTTGCTAATTATTATAACTCTAGTTCTAGTATTATAATACTTGATTCCTTGACACGATGGAAATGCGGATTGGTATTTCTGGATTCATTTACTTGCGGCACATGCATATTACTTGTCTGGCCTCTATTTCTGGGAACACCTACTAGCATCACCTACTTTATCTAGCTGGTCTCTGTAGAAGCATGAAAAAGTGCAGACATATCAAAAAGCACAGGTAGTGTTCTCGCTACACAAAGCTTCAAAAAAGTGCAGATACCCAAAAGCGCAGACAGAAGATCAGAAACCACAGTTCATAAAGTGTTCTTTATTAAATTATGCCTACAAGGATCGATTACAGATTCATCATGATTACAAGAAAAGAGTTTCTTTATTTAAATCATGCCTACAAGAATTTATTATAGATTCATCATGAAAAGAACTAAAGCACCTAGAGATCTACAAGAGGGTTAATTTTCACAGGCGCCATACAAGGGGGTTAATCTTCATAGACGCACAACCCCTCGAGACGCGCAGCGCTGTCAGAGCGAGCCACTTTCTGAAGCTGCTATTGGCCCGAGCAAGAACCCAGTCCACAGCATAGGCTGGGCCACCGCCATTGAGCATGGTAGAGCACAACATTTGGCTCTTCGGATTTACAATCAATCCAAATCTGAAAGGTTGGATCTCGAAGACCTCCAAGATGTTGTTCAGGTTCGAACTCCTTACGCCAAACGCTCAAGTGCATTTTGAAACCCATTATCCTTTCTTCTACAAAGACGTAGCTTCTTTGAACGAAGCGATCCGCAACCAACAGTCGACTTGTGTAAGGCCAACGGTCGCTTAAGCTAAGTCTGGATCGAGCATGACGGTGGGAATATTAAGAGACAAAAGACACAACCCTTCAGAAAAGCTTCCCTTTATATAGGGTGAGTATGGTCTAATCCACATGCTACGTGGCTGTCGGTCAAAGGTCCCCGAATTAATGGATGAACCTGAAACTCAGCATAATGAACCTCATTTAATAGGTTCATTTCGACTGAATCCTTGGCCGCTAACTTCTTGGAATTCTACTAAATGACGACAGTAATTAAAGAAGAGAACGACCGACTCGTCCATCAAAAGAAAAGTCATTAATTGCTCTTAAAAGACTTCGACAGATACTAGCTCCTTCGACTCAGAAGCGTAGCAAGCCCACCGCGCCCTGGAGTCAACCCAAAAGTGCAGTAGTTCAAAACTGAGTCTACTCATCGTCAAAAAGTGCAGTGGCTCCTTTGATTTCAAGATCGAGTCTACTCGTCGCCCAAAAGTGCAGTGGCTCTTTTTGTCTTCAAAACCGAGTCTACTCGTCGTCTAAAAGCGCAGAGGCTCCTTTCATGTCAAGACCAAGTCCACTACTCGCCCTAAAGCATAATGACTTTGTCGTCTCAAGCACAAGTCCACTGCTCGCTTACAAGCATAGTGACTCTGTTGACCAAAGCACAAGTCTACTTATCGCCCTAAAGCACAGTAACTTCGTCACCTGAAGCACAAGTCCACTTGTCGCTATAAAAGTACAGTGACTCCGTCGTCTGAAGAACAGTCTACTCTTAGCCCAGAAGCGCAGTGACATAGAAGCTTCGCCAGAAGTGCAGGTGGCATGGTTCCATGGGTATCTTTTCAGATAGTACCTGAATTGGTTTGCTTAAACCGCCACTTTCAAGATATAACAGAGTTCGATTCTGTTGATAAGAGCTCTATCATATCGGTTTGTTTAAGCCACGGATAAGGATAGACTTTGTTCTCATAAACGAAGGCCATATCCAATCGGTTTGTTTAAACCAATGCCCCCCCAAGATAAGACAAAATTCAACCTCAGAGATAGGAACAAAATCTGCTTAGGTTCATCCGATCAACAATAAACACACGCCATGTGTCGTTTATTCAATTGTTGATAACTCTCCCAAAGATCTTAATAAAAAAGAATTCCAGTATCTGCCATGTGTCAGCTCAGCAGCAGCCCCCATCGTACAATCTTGAGATTCTCTCAATCTCTACATGCAATATTCCTGCACAATCCTTATGCACATCGTATATGTGCTCCCCTATAAATGGAAGGAGTTTTCCTTCGATAAAGAGGCTTCGAAATCTTCAACTTCGGTACCCCCTTGATTGGCAACCTTAGAGTTTCAATCACCAGCACCAGAAAGCCAAAGCAAGTTCAACTCGTCGTCAGATCGTCAACGGTGTAAAGGAGCCGCTGTAGTGCTAGTCGATATCCATTGTCACACTTTCCTAGAAATTTTATACTTAAATCTCCTATTTAGGAATCGATTGTACTCCTTTTATGTTTAATATACAAAAAGTTCGTATAACCTTTTGTCATGGCAAACATCCTCGTACTTGATTTGTGTGTCGGGACTTGGTTTTATTGTACTAGTCGGGCGGAGAAATACTTAAGTAGTCATGTAAACATTCCTAAACATGCTGGAACCACCCCTTACTGATCTAATCCGTAACGATAGCAGTCGCACAACTCACGTGTGATGAGCCGTATTATCCCCAGTCGTTTACATGTCGAAAAAGGTATTTCAGAACACTATTATAGTTATAGTCTTGCTGGACTCACTTATATCTCTTGAATGGACTCACTATATATACTCATGCTGGACTCTCTTATATTTTCTTGTTGGACACACTATGTATCTTAGTCAGTTCTCTTGCACATTATAATCTTTATTACCATATATCTTGATTCACTATGCTCATCTTATTACTATTCTCTTGTTGGTAGCTACTTTTATATTCCTTGTTCTTATTTTATTTCTTGCTCGTCCTATAGTACTTGCTATAACTGCTTTATAGTTTTCATCATTTAATTGGAACTGCTGTTAGAGGTGTACTTTGATCCATTCTTGAATGGATATATTTTTTTAGTTGACGAGCTCGAGGATACTTGCCTTACCTATTACGGTGCTCCGGAGACCCAAGTAGTGGATCCCCCGACAGAGTAGCTTAGCCTTCCTAGATGGGTGTTAGTTAGATAGTATCACTATTGCTGGATTTGTCTCCAGCCTTGATATATTTGAGACTTGTTATATTTATTCGAGATATGTACTAATTTATAGACTTCTAGATTCTGTTGTATTTGACTTGTGATATTAAACTTTATCTCTATTATCTTTTATCCAATATCGTGCTTCATCTTCCTTTAGTTTCATGTGATTGAGTTATATATTTCATATGTCATATTATTCCTCCTTGTGGAGATGACAGGTTATATTTTATTTTGTTAGATGTTATAGACGACCTATACAACATTCTACCGTCGACACAGCGGCATAGGCTGGACGTACCCACGTCCTCGTGCCCCTACACCAGATACGAGTTATGATAGTTGAGGAATGGGAATAGCCCACTATATGTAGGTGAAGACATGCTCCCAAGCATATGAGACGAAGCTTCCAAGAAGCTCTTCCATAGAAGATTAGGCCAATAGCCCAATAGAAATGTAGCCAAAAAATAAGTCCAATTATAAATATGAATATCATATACACCTAGGTATTTCCACATACACGAGATTCCGATCTAATAATAATTAGTACGAAATAAATTTAGAAATAAATATTAGCTAGTAGCCCACAATCCAAGTCCAAGATTGGTAGGCTAAAATGAATTAATATCAAGCTGAAATGGACTTTAGCCCAACATGAAAGAAAGGTTAAATAGAATAACTCATGAATTAATATAAACTTATAGGATTTAAAATAAAATATTAACAATAATAAAATAATATTTATTTACAATTTTGACAAACTTTTTTAAAAATAAAAATAAACATTCATGACCTATAAAAATTCAAGAAAATGGACAAAAAAATTTACAAATTCAATTTTTTTGAAAATATGGGTTACAAATCTACCCACCATAAAAAAATCAGTCCTCGAAATTTTAGATTGACGTGGTCAATGGAAGATTCAAATATGATGGAAAGCATAGTCAAAATATCTTAGGCACGATCACGAAGAATGATATGTTTTGGCATGATCAAGAATAATCAAATCGAGATTATTTACGTACGAGCAAGTCATACTGGCACGATCAAGGATAAAATCAAAATTGGGTCAAAATCATTTAGGCACGATTAAGAAACAAAATTTAAGTAATTTAGGTACGATCTCAATCATGACTAGTAAAATCGAAGATAGAATCAAAATTTAAGTATAGAATGATAAGTAAAGTCTAGGCTTGATGAAAATCAGATTCAAAGTCACACATGCATGATCAAAATCAAAACTTAGGCATGACCAAAGATAAATTTTTTGGCACGATCAAGATTCGAAGTCAAAGTCTTATAAGCACAATCGAAAATATAATAATCAAGATTACTTAATCCATGAATAACAATCAAAACTCAGACGTGATTAAAAATTTGGGAATGTTTTAAAATCACTTAGGTACGATCTAGGATAAAGCTACAAAAAAATTAAAACCTCGACATGATTAAGAATGAAATCTAAGCACGAACAACTATAGAAATAGAATTTTGGCATGAAAAGAAAAATTATCCAGGCATAAAAAATCCAATTCTGACATGACTAAGTTCATAATCAAATCATATAGTCGTGATCGAAGTCACATGGGCGTGATTAAAGATCAAAATTTAGGTATGATTTAGGGATAAAATCAATACATGTAGTCACGATCATTGGAATCAAAGTCGTATAGTCATGCAAGGTCATCTAGGCATGACCAAACATAAAAATTCGGGCATAATCGAGAATAGTATGAAATCTAATTATGGTTAGAACAGAACTTAGACATTATTAAGAATTTAATCGAAATTTTAGGCACGAGAGATAATAGGATTAAAATCTAAACACGATCAGGATTGAAGTCATTGAGTATAGTCAATTATCAAGAACCTTGGTGTGATAAAGATAATCAAAATCGATTGGTCACGGTCAAAGTAGATCAAAATTAGGTGATATTGAAATTTAAGGAATGATTCAAGGGTAGGGAAATCAAATATCTTTTACTAGGAATGGAAAAAAAATTAAAAGATAGGATTTGTAGAAGAAAGTCAAGGTACTTATCTCACCCTACTTCGACTACTACCAAGATTATCCGATTATCATTTCTCAATTATACTTTTATCTTACAAGCTCAGCTATACCACTTCCAAAAAAATCAATGATCTTCAATTACGAAGATCAAGCTCTTATATTACTACTATAAGGCATTTGACCTTTATTCCCAAGGCACTACTTATGAAACACACTCTTGTTATAACTCCTTAATTCTTTTTTACTTCCTTCAATTTCGTAATCCATTATCAACTTAGTCATCTTGAAAGTCAAATTTCTCCACCTTGTCTTTAATTTGGATCCGAAATCCCTGAATCAAGGTTTATAAAAAGTTTGAACGTAGTTTGAATTTATACTCCTTGTATTACTCGAACCTAAGGTGACCATCACCATAAAAATCAACCTTCACATTTTCTTTAATCTTATACCTTCAAATGTTATCCTTCTTAAAATATGGAAATCCCACAAATGTTTCTTAATTCTTCGTGATTCAAAAATTCTATGTTCTATCAATTCTTAGTCATTCTCCTACCAGTCCTTTATTCAATTTCGTGTCATCACCACATGTAATTATAATATCTTTTGCTTATATTTTGGACTCCTAAATTAAATATCTTAGCCTTAATTTGATAATAAAATATCTCAAGAGTTAGTAACTAAAATTAACATCTAAATTCTCTCATGATCCAATTGTCCTTGAATATTCTCATCATTTCTAAGAATACAACTTCAGAATTTTTATAGTTCTTACCATTAATGCATATTCCACAGTTATCCTTTCTTGAAATTCTTCTACGCTTTTTCTTAGATAAAATATTCCGTACTCAAAATAATTCTCTAAGTGTAATCATTTCCAAGTTGATACAACCGGTCTCTTGATTTTGTTTCCAATCTCAGTCATATCCTTCTCCAACTAATTCTATCTCCACGTTCAACATTCCATAATCCTACCAGGATCACCACATAAGAACAAATTCCTTCTTTTCTGAGCTAGATGATTATAATACCTTCTTCGGCCTTTCCCAAGTAAAAAGATGTTAAAATTCAAGATATTTCAGAGCATAGCTAACATGTTTAGATATGAGGTAGTTTGATGGATGTAAGTAGGATAGAGATAATCAAGACGAAGAAAATGACTATAGGAATTTGCTATTGCTCCTCTGGTTATAACGAAATCGTTGTCCTTTCCTTTTCTTGCACTTGTCCATAATCAAGATGATTAGGCAACAAATTCATCAGTAGTTGATAATTAGTGACTTGGAGTAACGAAGAAGGTTTGGTGAGGAAGAGTTTGATTATTAAACAAAAGTGAACAACTTAGAGGTTTGAATATATATATATATATATATATATATATATATATATATATATATATATATATATAGACACACACACACACACACACACACACACACACACACACACACACACACACACTTATAAAGCCCAACTAAATTTATTTAAAATAAATACTTCAGCCCATTGATTCCTAGTCCAATCCAAAATATAAATTTTCCTTTCACTATCATTATTAAAAAAAATCTCAGGGTCTGGCCCAGGGTCAATGGGCCCGGCCTACTGACCCAATCTTTTTTTTTTCTTTTTTTGGCTCCTAGGATGGAGCCCGGTCTAGGGATGCACCCGGCCCGCTGCCCAACCCTAAGGGCTGCTCTCCACGAGGAGAGAGTGTCTACAGAAAAAAGAAGGAGAAAAAGAAGGGATGAGAGCTCAAGAGAGAGATAGAGAGAGAGAGAGAGTCCAACAGGAGATCGAAAAAGGGAGGAAGATGAAGTAGCTCACCTTGACATTGGGACGCGTACGTAGACACGGAGGAGGGTTCGAGGCAGCTCGCCGAGTGCTGCAAGCGTCAGATCTGGTTGAGATGCTGTCGTCGATGGTGCTGCCAGAGGGGTTTACTCGAACGACATATCCAAGCGACTCTAGAGTAGAAGGCAGTATGGAGAAGAGGGGGTTCACCTGATGGAGGACCACGAGAGAGGTGGTGGCACCCAGAGGAATACAGATCTGAACCACGGAGCTGGATCCGGGTCAGAATGACTCATGGGGCACGGAGGAGCTCGGTCGCTGATTAGAGGCGCAGATCCAGACAAAGCAGCTCTAGCCGGAGCAGACCTGGTGGTCGCGGGGTTGGCGACATACGGTGACAGAAGGAGATCGTAGGCGAAGGAGTCAGGTGAGTAGGTGGTGGTGGTTCTAGGTGATGGTAGTAGGTAAAGGTGGTCGAAGGGAGAGTGGCGGTGCTGGAGTATTGGTGTGGGTCGGTTGGAGGAGGCTTGGGATCTGGGGATGGTCATAAAGAGCTGGTGGCATTGGTTAAGGCGGTGGTGGAGTTCGTGTGGTAGTGGCATAGGAGGTATTCGGGCCGGTCAGGTTAGAGAGGTAGATGGAGGAGTGAGGTGGAGGTGGTGGTAGAGCAGATGGTGGTAGAGCAAGAAGCGTAGGGCGGTGTGGTGGATGTAGTGGCTGAGCACTTGGTCAGGGGTGGCCGGAGTGGTCGGGTGATCGTCGTGAAGGGGGCGGATATAGATCTGGAAGCACAGGGCTGGCCGTCTTGATGACTGACAGGAAATGAGGAGACGGCGACCAACGATCTCGTCCACGGCTGGCCAGAGCAGCTCTAGTCGCTCACGATGAGATCTAGAGGAGATCAAATCGTCGGAAAGATGATGGCATTGAGACAGAGGAGGAGGAGGAGGAGGAAAACTGTGTAATGTCCGCGTTGGCCTGTCGACACGGACACATGATTCGGTTTGGTGTCCGGTATGTCGGACACAGGTAAATATAAAAAAATAATGGTAGAAAATAGGATGGACACGGACATGATGCACGAACACTTGGAATGTATTGAGGAATAGTGTGGTTGAGGAATAGAAATAGCCTATTATATATAGGTGAAGACATGCTCCCAAGCATATGAGAAAAAAGATTCCAAGAAGCTCTTCCATGGAAGATTAGGACAATAGCCCAATAGAAATCAAGCCCAAAAAAGTCCAATTATAAAATATGAATATCATATAAACCTAGATATTTCCATATACTCGAGAATCCGATCTAATAGTAATTAGTACAAAAGAACTTTAGAAATAAATATTAGCTAGTAGCCCATAATCCAAGTCCAAGCTTGGTAGGCTAAAATAAATTATTATTAAGCTAAAATGGACTTTAACCCAACATGAAAGAAAGGTTAAATAGAATAACTCATGAATTAATATAAACTTATTGGATTTAAAATAAAATATTAACAATAATAAAAAAATATTTATTTATAAATAATATTTTGACAATCTTTTTCTTTAAATAAAAGTAAACATTCACTTATAAAAATTCAAGAAAATGGACAAAAAATTTATAAATTCAAATTTTTTGAATACATGGGTTACAGATATAGAGGTATCAAACAAGGAAGAAGATTTAGAAGATGAAGATAAGTAAAAAGATAGAGATGGTGAAGATGATGATGATGAAGAAAACTAGTAAGATTTATTACATTACAATATTAAGGTACTATAGTGAGACTTTTATTTATCAAGACACCATTATTATTAGTATCATAAACCATTATCTATATTATCCTACAGATGTACCTATGTCGTTCCAAAGTCGTGGACGGTCCCATCTCAGAGGAGGCTCATCTCAACCTCTCCCCACCACTCTAGACGTAGAGCTCGGAGGAGTTACTGAGGACAACGTCGACCGATGATGGTTTGTCCCCGCATCCTACTATGTCATTGGTGGGAGGCACTGCACCTTCTCTTTCCTCTGTATCTACACTCATTGTTGTTCGTCTTACTACTCCTACTGGAGCAAATCCAAATCTCGACCTGATATTTCTGACGATGGAGTGTATGTCCGTCGTTCAGGTATTTCGAATCCCCATAATCCACCAGAGAGGCATGTTGGGGAGAGATGTATTGATCTATGGTCAAATAGCAATATAAGTGAGCAAAAAATGAATTTATTTTCATTCATGTATTAACTCACACTTTATTTATTTCTAATTGTAATTTGTATGTCTATTTTCAGGTTCTTCTTCTTTAGAGCTAGTAATGATTTGGAAGACATTATGTGAGACCACTTTTACACACCTTTTAAAAATTTCAAATCAATACAAACGACGAAGATGTTCGTTTTGCTTAAGGGTATATTTATCATAAGTACATGTCATAATAATACTTCTATTAAATTATTTAATATTTTCTAATTGTGATTTTCTATTTTAATTTTGCAGAAGAGCTATTGGTGATCAGATCACAAAGAATCGGAGATCGAAAAGTGCTATACGTTGGTTTCCAACAAAAGGCTAAGTGATATGATCAATGACCAAAAGGCTTTGGAGGCACATTCTAGAAAAATATGCAAGGACTCGCTGAAGAAGGAATTCAGGCAGAAGATATAGCAGGAGATAGACCACTCTTGAGTGACCGGCCAGATCGAACAAGGAAAGTGTCACGCCCCGATCCTAAAATACTGGGAAAATACAGAGACAAACATGGTAGCTATTCTGTACAAGGTATGAAACGTCATACGGCGAACACGGCTGTCTAGAAGATAAGTGAGAGGACTCTAGCATGCCACTGATGACTCCTAAGGTTAGACAAATCCTATCTCAATCCCATCAACACAAGAACCGATAAAGCATAAATCATATATGTGATGGGTAAGACGTCCCAAACACATTTGCTATAGCTTTGATTTTTGAAGCACAACATTGACCAATTCTTCAAAACAAGCTCCATATTCGTGTTCTAGATGAGCCCACCTTCATTTTGGTATATCATGTGTTGGCCCATTCGCTAATGGTCACACTTGATTTTGATAATCAACGACAACTTTGGTCGATATGCAAAATATACGAACTACTACAGGTTACATAAATTGATACCAAAGAACGTCTACGTCTACATCCCACTGCTACAAGGAACATCATATCATCATCCAAAAGCAATCTTATTGGAATTTCAGATTGAGTCATTTTATATTTTCTTGTGTACTTTTAAATTCATTGAGTCTAGGAAATATAAATGTAAGATCATTCAGGATTATACTGGCTTAGGTTATTCCCAGTCCACAAATCCAAAAAGCCTACCTGCTTATCTCAAAAGCCCCACATATACAAATAGCCCAAAACCTATGCAATTTGGCCAATGCAAAACCTATTCTGACCCAACAGAATTCAGCCAGAACTCTGACTGAGTTCGGTCTAGGTAATTTAAATTTTTGTTCCCACCAAATCTGCAACGTTCGAATGGGAGATTCAAGCATCCGTACTCTGCCCGAGTTCTATCCCCAAAAATACTATAAATAGAGAAAGATTTTCATATTTCTAGATCACTCATTCACTCTTCTCTCTATCTATTCTAAAGTATTTTGAACGCTCTAAAGCTTTTAAATCTCACCTATACCAATCTTAGCCAAAGCAAGTACAGTTCTGTTCAATCTAGTGTTTTGATTCAAAAGAGTTGTATCAGAGGTTGTAATTCAAAAAACGTTCCAGTTTTCGAAATTATTTTATTGGAGTCGGTCGTGCACTCGTCACTAAGGCACGTTGTTGTAAAGAGACGACAAGCTCTCATTTAGCTTGTGAATAGTGAATTAACAGTGAGAAAGAGTACCCACGACTAGACTAGTCTTAGAGGGAAACCAGTATACATCACGTTGTTTACTGAGTTTGATTCTTTATCTCTTGCTTACTATATTTATTTACTGTCTCTTATATCTGCCATAGTTTTTAACTGCTAAATTTTAATTGATGATTATTTTCGCTGCACACGCACACACTCTATTCACCCCCTCTAGAGGTGCTCAACGGTCCTACAATTGGTATCAGAGCAGGTTATACATATCCATAACCACTCTAGAGAGTACATATGGCAGCCGTAAAATCTATATTCAATGGTGAAGGGCAATCCACAAATAGAAGCAATCCACAAATAGATCTCCACTATTTGATGGAACGAACTACACATATTGGAAAACACGAATGAGCTTCTTTCTTAAGTCTCTTAATTTTGATTTTTGGTCGATTGTTATAGACGGTTATAAGAAACCGGCTAGAATCTTGGTTGGTGGTGATCTAGTAGAAAAGCCACACGACAAATACACATATCAAGAAAAGACGAAGGCTAGTCTAGATACACGAGCCATCAATGCACTATTCTGTACAATTGATAAAATCGAGTTTAATCATGTTTCTACTTGTACTACGTCTCATAAAATTTGGAGGCTTCTTGAGGTGACTCATGGAGGAACTTTCCTAGTAAAGGAATCCAAAATCAGCATACTAGCACATGAGTGTAAATCATTCAAGATGAAACCCGCCGAGTCAATTACATAGATGTTTGTTCGTTTCCTTGATATTACTAATCCCTTACAATCTGTTGGTAAGGATTTCAACAATCATGAGAAGATCAGAAAGATTCTACAGGCTCTAACCAAGAATTGGAACCCGAAGACAACTGCAATCATATAAGACAACGATCTGATCACAATGACCCTGGAGACACTTATGGGCAAACTGATGACCCATGAGCTAGATTTTTAAGAATTTGAAAAAGCAACCCTAAAGAGAAATCTATCGCCTTCAAAGCACAAAGAGTCACATGCAATGATTCTGACGAATAATCGTCCAGTGGTGATGATCAAGCCCTGCTAGTCAGAAACTTCAGAAAGTTCTTGAGATTTCACTACAAAAAAAAGCCAAATAGCGACTGACTTTTTAGTTGCTAAAATTGATATAGTAGTCGCTAAAGCAAAATAGCGACTAATTGGCGACTGCAATTTTCTGTCGCTGAATGCATAGTCGCTGTTCATTTTTAGTCGCTGATTTGTCGCTGCACCGACGAACCTGCGACTAAACTAGCGACTAAAATTAGCGACTAACCGATGACTAATACTTTCGTCGCTGATATAGTGACTAAATGGCGACCAACGTTCGACGACTAGTTGATTTTACCAAATTTTAGTTGGCAATATTTTTAGTCGCTGGATACTCGAAGGTTAGTCGCTAGATAGTTGCGAGTTAGTTGCTGCTTAGATTATTTTTTCAAGTTTTTAGTCGCTGATGCGTCGATAGTTAGTCGGTTTTTTATATTTGCAAAAACCCTGTTATACACATCCTGTAAATCCCTGCTATACACATCCTGTAAAACCCTACTATACACATCCTGTAAATGCTGTAACAGTAATATAAACCAGTTCACAACACACTTAAATACAGTGCAAATTTTAGCACCACAATAATTACCAAAGATATAAGCAAAAATAATATAACATAAAGTAAGCAAACAAAAAACTAAGATATATAATATATCATATATAGTGATGTCCAAACATGTTCAACCATCCATACAAAAAGATAATCTAATGCAACAAGTACAAACTAATATGTCTCTAGCGATACAAAAGCATAGAAAATCAAGACGATGGTGGTTGCCTGCTGCCCATAAACTGCATCATAAGTGTAACAAATGCCAGCTGCTGGCTTGCCATAAAAACTGGGGATGGAACAGAAGTAGCCGGAGGAGCAACAGAAAGAGACGTAGCCGGAGGAGCAACAAATGGAGACGTAGCCGGAGGAGAAACATATGGAGACGTAGCCCGAGGAGCAACAGATGGAATAGTAGCCGGAATAAAAGAATGAGTAGCAGCAGGAGGAGGAACAACCGGAGTACCAGAAGGAGCAGTGGTACCGTCAGGAGTACTGTTAGGAGACACCAACTCAGTAATATGTCTCAACTGTCTCTGAAAATCGAACATCATGGTAGTCATCTGCTCCATAGTAAGAACGCCAGTAGAAGGAGTAGCATGTGCAGGACACTCTGCAGGTGGAAGGTCTCTGGAATATATTGAAGGTTGCGACGCTAACGACCCGGTACCGTATACAGTACCGCCCTTTCCTCTTCCAACAGCCTGTACCCACAAGTCATTCCTCGCAGTGGGCATACGTGGCATACCAGTAATAGTCGCCGCCACTTCCTGATCAGGGGCCTGAGAGGCATGACTCTCCAAATATAGCATATTTCTTACAAGTCGCCAAATTAAATCGCAATTGATCCCAAATTTAGCATTCACTTTGCCTCATGATCATCACTTTACTGTTTCCCTCAGTGTTGCTAATCCATATCAATTTCAACAGTCATTTCCTAGCACTATTATTTCCCTCCCTCCAGTCTCTGTCAGCCAAAAAATTTATGTCACCACCTTTCCTATTATCCGTTCAATTTCTAGATTCCTGTTAGTAGCATTTTGCATGTTGGTGATGTGGTCATTCGTACTTAGAAATTTGTAAGCACAGAGCTGCATTTCCTGATTTTTTTTCTTATAAAATTCTCATTTTATCATGGGAGGTATTTCTGATTTGTCAATTCACATTACAAATCTTGATTCTTTGATCTTCTTGCAAAAATGTTTAATATTTCCTCTTACTACGATAGATGGTCTGCAAAATAGTTTATATGCAAAGAAATCTTTTGACATGTATAAGATCTTCTCGAGATGGTTAATATGATCCTGGTTAGCAGGCCAGTAGTGGTTCAGGTAAGATTTGTCTATGGAATGCGGGTATGATTTTGTTGCTCCTGTTTGTATCATGGGTCTGAATTCCTTCCATTATTTAATATTATTTTAAACTTATAAGGGTGAACATAGATATAAAATGTTATGGAAGATTATTTAGTTCTTGCCTGTTAAATTTTGTAGAAGGATGAAAGATAATTGAATACACTTCAAGGTCTCATTATTCCTTGTTATTTGTTGTGTTTCATTTTGGTTTCAGACTGGTGGTATGTTTGCTCAGAAAGAAACTGGAAAGTAAGGGAAAGGAAACATGATGTACAAGAAATGTTGTTTCTTCATACTTTTATTTCTGTTTCCTTTGTCTCACTTTCTTGGCAACCTAACACAACCTAAAGTGCATCTTTGAAGTCCTTCACCTTCCGTGTTTAGGGGTGGACCGACCAACTGGGATTTTGGAAAAAAAAATATCCCAATGTTGAATTATTTCATCCTTAAAGCCCGACCCAGCTAAAATTTCTGATACTTCCAACTACCCCAAGTACTCAAAGACCCAATTCCAAACTCATTCAATTTTATAACCCTAAAACAAAACAATCATCACCATAAGATCTTTGCTCCTTTATCAATTAAACATCATAACTTACTAATCGATTTGATCCTCGTCCTCTTCTAACTCTTCATCTTTCGAGTCATCGCCATCATCATCGTCATCCTCGTCGTCATCTGTTTCTTTATTTTCTTGTTCATGTTCCAAATCTTCTTCCTCGTTTGTTTCTTCATTTTCTTCTTCAGCTTCTAAATCTTCTTCCTCGTTTGTTGCCTCCATATTATCAACTCTCTCTATAACAACCTCTTTATCAACTCTAGCATCCTCATCAATAACATCAACCTCCATATCATCGACGATGGCCGAATTCATATATTCAAGTTGAGGAATTATCACTTCATCTTCCTGGTATGCTAGCTCTCCGACATTGTAAGTGTTTCTAGCTTTAGTCTTGAATACAGCCCACCAATCCCGGGCATTGCGTCGTCGACTAGGATAACTTGTAAAGTATACTTGAACTGCTTGATTTGCCAACACAAAAGGTTCAGATCCTCTATATCTTTTACCATGTCTTATATCGACAAATCTAAATTGTTTGTCAATTTTCCATCCTTGCTTAGGTGTTATATCGAACCAATCACATTTAAACATCACAATGTTCGTATCACAAGAAACCAACTGTGGGTATTCCAGCTCTATAACATCTTTTAGTACACCATAATAATCATATTCTGGATTCGTATCGTAGATTGAGCCCCTCACACACACTCCAGAACTCTTTGTATAATTGCCATCTTCATCGACAAACAAGTGATTGATAGGCCTATCAGTTATTCTAAACTTGAAGCCATTAATCGCGTATCCATCCCAACATTTTGCCTTCTTACTTGGTCCAATGGCTAGTGCTCGAAGCCCCTCATTCTATAACTTGATGTTAGGACGAAAACCTGAAACATCGATCAGTTACCGTAGGTACATTAGATCCTAATTTTTTACTCCAAAATAATAATGCTCGAGGTTAAATATTCTTATATAATCATGGAACCATGCCGAAAATTTTCTATCAACCTCTCTAGCAAGATCATCATCATTAATATTAGGTCTTTCCTTTTGCACTTCGGCTCTAAAAGTACTGTGATGAGAAGAATCAAAGTTAGGATTTCTCTTTACCAACTACACATGTAAAGTAAATAAACTAGTAAAGTTGTGTCGCTTACTTCTCAATATCTTTTATCTCCTATATGTCGCTATTTAACAATACATATCGATGAGCAGCTTCAAGCTCATCGTCTTCCAACCACCGTATTTTTGTAGCACTTGTAGGCTTACCTCTCACATTGAAGATAGATAGGTTTCCACTATTTGGTGCATCACCCTCACCTTCGTTTTTCCTTGAGGCTCTATTCTGATTTGTCCAGACATGGGTATCGAAATAGATGGAGCAAAAGTTTGAAACCTCCTCAATGAGATATGCTTCGCATATCGAAGCTTCTACATGAGCCTTATTGCCCACTTTCTTCTTTGGGTGATGTAGATACCTAGAAATAACATATTGATGATTAGAATTATTTGAATAAAGAAATTATTAGTCCAAGTTAATCAATTTATACCTCTCAAATGGGTACATCCATCGATAATGGACGGGAGCACCGACACGTTCTTCATATGCAAGATGGATCGGCAAATGTTACATACTATCAAAAAAGCCAGGAGAAAACACCCTCTCTAACTTACACATTGTCAATATAATCTTCTCCTCAAGTTCAATCATATGTTGCACCATCAACTTGCTTGAACACAAATCTCTAAAGAAAATAGATAACTCGGCTAGTGGAGTCCATACTTGAGAAGGCAGCATCTCTCTCAGAGCAACTGGTTGTAATCTCTCCATGTACACGTGACAATCATGACTCTTCATCCCTGTCAATTTGCGTTCATTGAGATCAACACATCTCGCCAGATTCGACACGTAACCATCAGGAAATTTCAACTTCGATATCCAGTTGCATATTATCAATTTATCATCCCTACTTAATGTGAATGGTGCTGGAGGCTTGACCAATGTACCATTGGCCATTCGTTTGAGGTTCAATTCTGGACGCCTGCAAATATTTTCCAAGTCCTTTCTTGCTTTAGGATTGTCTTTTGTTTTTTCCTTGACATCCATTACCGTATTGAAGACGTTATCGAATACATTCTTTTCGATATGCATGACACCAAGATTGTGTCTTATAAGATTGTCCTTCCAATAAGGTAGGTCCTAAAAGATGCTCCATTTTGTCCAATTATGGGTATGTCCGAATCATTGGAAATGACCGTCTGATCTTGGTTCTTCCATTACAGTCGGTAAATTCTCTACCTCTTTCCAAACTTCGTCTCCTGTCAATCTCAATGGAGGAGGAGATATTTCTTGTTTACCAGCGCTAAAGGCATCTCTGTTCATTCTCTACGGATGCGACGCAGGAAGGAACTGACGGTGAAAGTCAAAAAAACATGCTTTTCCTCCATGCTGAAGACGAAACGCCTTACTCTTTCCCATACATATCGGACAAGACTTGGTGCCATGAGTACTCCATCCCGATAACATTTCATATGCTGAAAAATCATTGATGGTCCACATATATGTCGCCCTCATCAGAAAGTTTTGTTTCTTCGATATATTGTACGTCTAGACACCGAATTCCCATAATTGTTTCAACTCATCCACCAATGGCTGCAAGTAGATATCGATGTTCTTCTTTGGATTTTTGGGACCAGGTATGATAAGTGTCAAAAACATGTAAGGAGTCTTCATGCACATCCATGGTGGTAGATTGTAAGGGGTCAAAATCATCGGCCAACAAGTGTACTGAGATCTTGACTGTTCGAAAGGAGTAAATCCATTAAAACATAATGCTACCCGAATATTTCTAGGCTCTGCAGCAAATTCTGGATGACACCGATCAAAATGCATCCATGCCTCTCCATCAAAAGGGTGAGATAATTCTCCTTCATCCATCTTCCATTCCTTGCTATGCTATGTCATGTGTTGTGCTGTATTTGCGGACATATACATCCTCTGCAGCCTCTTTATGAGAGGCAAGAATTGCATGTACCTTTATGGACGTAGCTTTTCTTGGACAGTTGACTTTCCTTTGCCCCGAACAGGCTTGTACCGGTCCGCATGACAGAAAGTGCATTTATCTTTATACTTGTTCTCCTTATAATACAACATGCAGCCATTTCGACAAAAATCTATCTTTTCATAGCCTAATCCGAGTTTTCTTATCATCATCTTCAACTTATAAAAGTTTTGAGGCAAATCTTTTGATCCTTTCGGCAATAATTCTCTGACGAGTTGGATGATCCGATCGTAGCATTCTTGTGGCAAGTTAAAATCAGATTTGATGTTCAACAGCCGCATCACCACAGACAGGATAAAATGAGAATCGCATTCCGGGTATATCGGTGTATCGACATCCTTGAACATATCATAAAACTCCTTTGCATCAGGATTCGGATTCTCTGATCAAAACTAGGCCCGACCGCGGTAAATATCATCTCCTGTGCCAGATTTTGACGCTGATATTCACATTGATCTCTGGGAGTGGGCCCTCCGACCTCTGTATCAAAGTAGGACTGATATTGCGAGAACAAAGGTTCTCCTTGAGTTGCCCACTCCTTATACTTGTGTACTAAACTCTTCTTGTAGAGATGCTCCCTGACAAGATCCACCTCTTTGAATGGTCTATTATGACATTTGACATAAGGACATTTGATAAGTCTACTGTCACGCCCCAGTACCGAAATACGGGATCGGACTAGGCCAGCTACTCCATATGAGGTACGTAACGTCATACGGCGATCGTGGCTGTCGAGAGACTAGGGGGTATATGCTACAATCAAGTCTCCTATGGTCCTACAGAGTTCTATGTCTCAATCAATCAAATCACATCAGCAATTAAATGAACATTAAAGATAAAGCAGTAAGGCGTCCCCGACGCTTCATTAAAATGGTCATGAGAGACTAGCTTTATAATTTAGCTATCTTAGAGAGTCAGGAGTACAAAATTATACACAGCTGCAGTCTATTTATTTACAATTCTGTACTGACACAAAATATCAAGTAATCCGGCTAACAGGTGCCGGTGGCTAAACGCCGCAAAAGTATAAACAGGAGTGGTGGAGAAGAAACCCACTCGAGTCCCCGAACTGCCATGCTCCTAGTATGCACCATGGATGTCAGGGAGGAAGATCGTGTCCTCAGGCTCTGCTACGGGATCTGGCCAAACAAAACCAGCGGGGTCAGCCACGAATAGCAAGTACCGCCAAAGGGGCACAAGAGTTAAGATTAAAAACCCAATTAAATAGAATGATTGATAATAGTAATACTTATGCTACTATTATAGGGTAGTACAACATCCTCGAACCCATATGGCACCCTTACAACCAAACAAGGACAAGAGGTGCCGCATGGAGTCGGGATGTGTCGTACTCTATAACTTTCACATAAGTTAAAAGGTATAAACAATAAAATCTCCTGATCGTGACTTCGGTCGATAGTCTATCGCAGCACAATAACCAACCCAACAATCAAACAAGAACATGGGTTGGATCATGTACCATGATAGACCATGTTCCTCAGTCATTCACAGAAGTAGCACTTCACAACCAGAATAAGTCTTCCGTTCATAACTTTGGTCCATAACCTGTCATAGCACGATAACCAACCCAACAATCAAACAAGAATATGGGTTGGATCACGTGTAACTCCCCTTCCCGTTTAATTTGAAACATTTTATTAGTATTTATTTTGTTTAAAAGGTATTTTAATGGCAGCACGATTATTGGTGGGCCAATTACATAGGAGTACAGTGTGTCACTCAAAACTCTACAACAGTTGAATATTGTATTTTATTCTTATTGTTATCTATTACTATTAGTATCATTTTATTAATTTGTACTGTTATTAATATATTGTTCTTAAGTTATAGCGTTAATATTCATCTGTTTTCGATAATTCATTATCAAATGAATTATACATATATATATATATATAGATAGATAGAAACTTGCTTTCCCATATACAGGTAATAGGAATATTGGTAATTATATTATTTATTTGAATTACTTTAAGTTTGTGATTTTAGAGATATATAAATATAATATATATGGGATGTATATATTTTCGTATAATATATAAATATGTGTATATGTTTATTTATATATATATATATATATATATGTAGGTTTTGGGTGTATATATAAATATAGAAAATCTATATTAGTTATTGTATAGATATCATATATCAGTTATTAGAAATATAGATAATATATATTAGTTACCATTATATAAATAATAGGAGAATATTAATAGAATTGAAAACAAAGAAGAAGAAGAATAAAAAGAAGTTATAAAAAACCCAAAGCAGCTCGGCCACGGGCCATCGTGAGCCAGGCCCACATGGGGCGAGTAAACTTCCAACAGAGCCGAGCGTGGGCCCCATCCCGAGCTCCCCAAATACTCAACAGACCCCACAAACCCGAGCCCACATGGAAGCCCAACAGAACCCAGGCCAGCCACCAACGTGGCCCAAGTCAATAGAGTTTGGCTCTCAACCGAGCGCAAGGTTCCCGACCCCCCCTGTGTATCAACGAGCGGTTATATATACACGCGATACATGGAGAGATCGAACGAACATAAAACCCTAAACGAAGACTCGACGCCGCGCCTCTCCAGCACCCACGCGCGCGCGCGCGTCGACCCAGACCACCGCGCGCGGCCGGGGACCATCGGAGGCCGGCCAAGCCGTCGCCTGAACGCACACGCGTGAGACGGAGAACGACAACAGCGTGTTGTCTTGGAGCAACTTCGCAGCGATGTTCCGTCGTGTACGATCCGTCGTTTTGCGATCCGTCTTCTCAGGTACGACTACAACCTATACGAGATTAATTCCCTTCAGGTAGATCGAATTTAAATGATTTAGGTTGGTCGATAAATCGACACGAAGTCGGACCGAAAACCTGTTCATAAACAGGGATCGATGCAGCCCAAACACCCAAGTTCGGAGATTAATCCTGATTAATCTAGCAGTAATCTTCGGGAACTTTCTGAATAGAAATTATAGACCACATATAGGGCTTTAAAACCATTCTGGTAGTTTAATTTATTATTTGTTATACGAAAAGATTTTTGATTGTAAAGTTAAGGAAAAATCTGTTTTCCAAAAACTAGAAAACACCCCACACGACGTACGTCACGCCAATCCGGACGACGTGGTCGCGTACCGAAGACATCGAAAGCTGCGTAACAGCTTCGTGGTCGTGTGGACTTTGACGGAATTCAAATTGGTCGCGTGTGCGCGACGAATTTGACGCGTATCCGTCGAAATTCACCGTATCGTGCACGTTGCAAATTTCTCAATTACTTTGTGCACGCTCGTCAGATCGAGACGAAACTTGCGCCAACAGGTCCGTATCTTTTTTCTGGTCCTGCATGCCAAGTTTGGTCCGATTCTGAGATCGTTGGTAAAATCACCGTTTTGCGGGCCCCACGGTCCCACTCAACGGGCAATTTTGTGTACGGCCCGCCGGAATCCAACTTTGGACATACGGTTGGGTTCGTATCGGAAAATTGGATCCGTAGACATATAGTTTGACGACTTTAGAGACCGTTGACTTTGGCACGCTTTTCGGTGCAAAGCGGGTCCAACGGCGGACATCGTTTTTGCCCGAAATTACCGTTTTGCTCTTGTGTCCAGAATTGGACTTAAGGACAGGCAGTCCTAGCTAATTTGACTATTCTGAGAATGTTGGTACTATTTATTTCAGCATCCGGAGACTTCTACATGTGTTGACTGATTGTGGCTCAGCTAGTGGTATATTGTTACATTGTTATTGGTTTCTCCAGCTAAGGACCTCAGGCAAGTGCACTTTCTGATTGCTTTTCGATTCATAGTAGTCTTTTCATTTCATGTCTATACATATATCTTGCTGCTTGTTGACACGCTCGTCACACGGAGTTGTCGGGAGGGGAAATATCTTAGTAAACATGTGGACTACCCAGAAATATCCTATTGTCTTTCGTGAATGTTAGCCACTGCGCACGACACGTGCAGTGTGCCTGATTTACCCCCTAGCCGTCCACATATTGAAACGGATATTTCACACCACCTAGATAGATGTCTTTTATTAGCTTTTCCTTGTTTATTTCTCTATCGTGCTATGACATCACTTTATCTTACAGTTTTCATTTCTCATATGCTATTTTCATGTCTTGATAATTCTATTGTGTTTTGCATTGCCGTCGGTTTGTGTACTTGTTCCAATCCTGACTGGATAACCAACATTTTTCAGGTTTAGCCGCGATCACTCTTAGCACTTGGGGAGGCTTGGGTATGCTGAGATCGACCTAGAAATAGAAAGCATTGTATCAGATTCATTAATCGTAAATCTTGTATTTTCTTTAATTATAAATCTTGTAAATGTTGTAATAAATTTAGAATTATGAATGAGCAATAAATGTTATTTGAGCATTTATTTCTTGCGGGCTTGACAGCGTTCTACCGCCGACTCTGCGGCGTAGGCTGGCTTGGACACGTCTCGTATCCGAAAAGCGGGTGCGGGTCGTGACATCATGTACCATGACAGTCCGCTTCCCTTAGTTATTCACGGAAGGTAATAGGATACAAGCAAGTCGTTTTCACGGCCAATCAAGTCTACGAGTTTCTAGTAGGACGAGGTTATCCTCGCATCATGTTATTTAGAAAATCGTCAAATCGTATCTTTCCAGCAAGGCTAGCCAACCCAGGGGTTCGCGTAGACAGGTATGATTGAGCACCGGTCCCTCGTAAGGCCACCTTGCCAAAACATATAATATATAGCAGAAATTAATCGGATACAGTCATCCACTCGTTGCAGATGACACAGTATCCGTGGAGACCAGCCGGCGCGTCAAGACAATGTCTCAAGACGACTGGTGTAACACGATCTCGAGATTTTGCCCTCCTCATGCGTCTAGTATGTTTAGTTGCCTAATTTAACCCTAGGTGAAATTCTTGGACTCTCATGCTGTGGCCTGCATGATTATCCTCCTAAAGTCGTACTTTAGTACGAGTACCCCAAAGAGGATCCATGTCAATCAGTATGTCAACATGTTCTACCGTCCTTAGTGTAATGCATCATTG
This sequence comes from Iris pallida, assembly GCA_029216955.1. Taxonomy (NCBI): domain Eukaryota; kingdom Viridiplantae; phylum Streptophyta; class Magnoliopsida; order Asparagales; family Iridaceae; genus Iris; species Iris pallida. The sequence continues at coordinate 5,594,331 of JANAVB010018198.1, forward strand.
CAAATACGCGACGTGGAGTTACGAGTCATTTGTCGAGCATGAACAAGAACTGGGACATTCAGGTACATGTATCAGGTAGGAACACTTTGTTCTCCGGGGTCACATTAGTGCTCATATCATGCTCGGGACAAAAGGCGTAAGGATATAAAATGGGCATATAATATCTAATAAAATATCAAAAGCGTACGCACAAAAGCACGCACGCTCAAGGGATAAAAAGTCACGCAGGCTCACTCAAGGCAGCGTACGTGAAGAGTCACGCAGGCTTACTCAAGGCAGCGTGCGTGAAAAGTCACGCAAGCTTACTCAGGGCAGCGTGCGTGAAAAGTCACGCAGGCTTACTCAGGGCAGCGTGCGTGAAAAGTCACGCAGGCTTACTCAGGGCAGCTTGCGTGAAAAGTCACGCAGGCTTACTCAGGGCAGCGTGCGTGAAAAGTCACGCAGGCTTACTCAGGGTAACGTGCGTAAAAAGTCATGCAGGCTTACTCAGGGCAGCGTGCGTGAAAAGTCACGCAGGCTTACTCAGGGCAGCGTACGTGAAAAGTCACGCACACAAGAGACACGCTTCCAACAGGAAGCGTACCCAAGCCTGCGTATGCAGCGCTAAGGAGCGTACGCAGCTCAGTGGCGTGAGCTAAGAAGCTCTGCACACTGCTCACTGTCTTCTCCAAACAGCAAGAACACCATGGATGTACCCAAAGCTTCAAAACATCACAACTTGGCCATCCGAACTCCAAATCCGGATTTCCAAAGTTCCACCTTGGGTGAAATGGAATTCTCTTCCACATGGAAGCATCAAAACCCACAAAACCCCAACAAAAATAGATCAAACCAAGGAAATCCGAAAATGATTAAAACTTAGATATACAAAAATCAAAGCTTCAAAATGGAAATTTCCAAGTTCTAAACTAGTATATATTGAGGAGAAGAACATGTTTTGGCAAATAGTTTTGTAAGAAATCATTAACAAAATTATGGATCCATCTCTTGAGCAAGTTGGTACTTGCCTTGGTTGGTGGAGGAAATAAATGAGAGAAAGTAAATGAGAGGAGAGAGAATGAGATGAGTTATATATAAAGATCTTGGATCCATGGGTTCATGATGAACTAAAAGGGTTCATGATGAACCATTGGTGAACCAAGAATAGGTTACCCAAATGAGCCAAAACTGTAGGCCCAAATGCAGAAAATAAATTAGGAAATAATATTTTGTCAAATATTTTTTTTGGAAAATGCATGAAGAAATACTGCATAATAAATATCGTATAAATACAAGGTAAATACAATTTATCGGTTTACGTATTAAAATACGTATTCCAGGATTGGGGAGTGACATCTACCATCCATGAATTCAGGTTGGCTACTGGTATATTTGAGAAATTCCTCTACTCCCACCTTAAAATCATCATTCAGACCAATCTTGCTCTCATGTTGCTGATTGTACATCCATGTACGATCGACTAAGTATCAACTCATGATTGCTTTCACTCGTGTGAATGATTCTGCACCATATATATTATACAAATATAAATTATGTATCAGATATGATTGTAGATGAAGAGATCAACTCACTGCCTAGAAGCTATCACAATTTCGTCTCTAGTTTTAACATAGTATATAATTATAACAATATAAGTGTCAAAAGAAAATAAAAATAAAAAGGATTCATCGAGGTAGGATGTGGACTAGATTAGATACCTTATAGGGGATTTATTGGGGTTGTCTCGGCTGGGATAATACCAATATATATCACTTTGTGCATCAATTCCTTTTCGTTCCACGTCGTGTCCTACTAAATCTTATTAGAGCCTCATTAAGGGGTTTGGGGCCTAAAAACTAGAACCTTAAGATTTCGTAATACAAATATGTAATGCCTGTGTTCGTATTACATATTTTGGAAATACGTGTACGTATTTTTCTTGTATTTTTCCTTGTTTATTTCTTGGCTTGGGTTGCTCTCGGTTTGGGTTGGCTTGGGTTGGCATTGGTTCGGCTGGCCCAATGCTTGGTTCATCATGAACCCAAGGGATGAACCCCCTACCTACCACCACCCATGATATTTATTTCCCTACCAACCTTCTCTCTCCTCCATAACTCTCATTTATTTCTTCTTCTTCTTCCTTCCTCTCCACAACTCCCTAACCCCATAGGCAAGTGCAACTTGCTTCCACAAGAGAACTCATTTTTATGGTTCCATTAGCTTCTTCTCATAATTCTAAACCACATTAGAACTTGTCATTTTCAATTTTGAGGCTTTAATTCTTGTAGATCTAGAGTTTTGCTATTTTTGGATTTTTGGTGTTTTGATCTATTAAACTTCCTTGTTTTCAAGTTTGGATGGTTCCATGTTGTAGATAATTTTATTCTACCCAATTTTGACCTTTGGAAAGTTGGATTCGGACTTGTTTTGACCAAGTTATGAGCATTTGGAGTTTTGGATTCCATCCTTGGAGTTCTTGCAGTTCTTGCTGTTCTTGCCCTCTGGAGAAGACAGTGAGCAGTGTGCTAGCTTTTTAGCCTACGCCGCTGACTTGTGTACGCTGCTCTTTAGCGAGCGTACGCTAGCCTTCGTACGCTGCTCTTTAGCGAGCGTACGCTAGCCTTCGTACGCTGCTCTTTAGCGAGCGTACGCGTGCCTTCGTACGCTGCTCTTTAGTGAGCGTACGCTCACCTTGATACGCTGCCTGTTGGCAGCATGTCTTGAGCGTACGCTAGCTTGAGCGTATGCGTGCCTTGGTACGCTAGCTTGAGCGAGCAAGGCGTACGCTGGCTTGAGCGTACGCTTGCCTATCTTGTCACCCTGGTTCAACCCGAGAGCTTTGTGACCCCCATACGCTGCCTTTTACGCTGCCTTTTGGGAGCGTATGCTTACCTGAGCGTATGCCTACCTGAACGTATGGCCTTTGGCAGACTTGATCTTATATTAGCATGTCAGTTTGGTTTTATTTTCCTTATCCTGGATTTATAGCCCTGTATATTGATATTTTATTAGATATTTAACGTCCATTTTATATCCTTACGCCTTTTGACCTGAACTTGATAATTCCCAAAATTACTTGATATGTTTAGAAATGATACCTGAGCCTGACACGATAGTGACCCGTAGTGGTGCACTCCTGACATAATGACCTGACATGACCTGATAGTGGCCCGTCGTGGTGCACTCTCGACTAGTACACTTGACATGATAAACCTGACATGTTATATCTTGATAAGCTGTTGCGACGGCTACCTGACATGACATGATCTGTATAAATTACATGGACACCGTGGGCGATTGTGCTTGTACAAATAAACCAGTCCTGTCTTGCATCATGTCTAGGGAGGGACTCCTGAGTACCACGGTCAGGAGTACCTATTGAAATGGACTAAGGTTAATAACTAGATTAACACATTAGTCATGAAGAGATTTCCCAGCTATAGGCAATCCTGTTACCTGGGCGCGCCTGGGATCTGTAGCCTGCCGTCGAGTAGGGCACATTTCCAGTACACTGCCATGTATTGCACCCTTCAAGCCACTTAAGGGTACATGCGTTTCCTGGACGATGTACCCACCTGAATTCAACCCTAATCTTTCGACCTGGGTAACCTGGATGGTCTGCAGGGCTTGTGGCTGTGGAATAATCTCACTGTATCTTGTTAGTAATTAGGCTTATGACAACCCTAGTTAGTTAAAGTATCAAGCCGTAGTTCTTGCTTGGCCGTAAAATGATTGGATGGAGTCTAACAAGTCTAGTCTTGCCCTGACCCTGTTTCAGACTATTGAATGACCAGAATGCTTGTATTTATTTTACCGATAAATGGTGAGAAACCAAGCTCCGTTCAGGTGAAGGGTTACAACCCCGGTCCTTGTTTGGTTTACGGGTTGTAACCTAGCTATCTGAATAGTTCCATGGTTACCTCGTCGTATATCATCCTGGCATGTTTTTCTTATTTCCAGTTTTTACCAGTTATTTATATTTCCTGTCTTTTATTATATTATTTATATTCCTGTGCTGATTGCTGGTTTTAGTTCTTAAGTGAAGCTCTTTTGTGGCACTTGCTCTTTCTGGGGTCTGACCCAGCTGGTTTTGTATGGCCAGATTTCGGAGCAGCTCCAGAGGATCTATCGACCTTCCAGCCAGATGGTGGCCACTAGACGGAACCCTGGCAACGAGTGAGTTATTTTTGGCTCTCCCGCTCTATTGTAAAAATATTCTTTTGAGGCGTTTAGCCGACGAGCACCTGTTTAGCTCAGTTGCACTTTACTTACTGTTTGCCTACGGGCTGTAACATGATTAACAGATCCTAGGGTTGATCATGTATGACTAAACTCTTGCTAGTCCCGACATTTTGTAATGACTAGCTTCATGATCAACTGAATATGTAATGTTTGGGACGCCTTACTATTGTATATTTAATGATCATACATCTTGTAACATCTGTTTACTTGCTTGTGATTGAGACAATAGGCTTGTTCTTGACCTTAAGAGACTGCTGGCTTGTAGATAAACCCTCATGTATCCTAGACAGCCGTGACCGTATAGCGAGGTGGGTTGCACTTCAATATACGTAGCTGGCTATGTCTGCCCCTGCTCTCCAGTATTCTGGTTCTGGGGCGTGACATGGTTTAAGTGGTGGCCCATACAGGTCTTGTAAATCAAGATATATGAGGGTTTACCGAATAGATGTCTCAATCAGTATTCGTCCTTGATTTTTGCTCGTATCTTCTGAATCCCTGGATTCTTGTCCTGATCATATGCTTGTATCGTTGATCTGTTCTGGTCCTTTCTTATTGTTCCCTATGTCGTCTTCTTCAGCGGCATTGTTCGTGGTCCTACCGACCAGCAAGGCGGAGCACCTCCCGCGGACCAGCAGCAACCTGGAGATCAAGCCCAGCATTCCGGAGTAGCCTCCAGAGTCGTGCCTTCTGGCGGAGAGCCACCAGTCCAGCCAGTTCAACCAGTAGAGCATGATGACGGCACTTTGGTAGGACTCGTCAGGACCTTGATAGCCTCCCAAGATCGTAGAGGAGATGCCTTACAACAGGCAGTGGCGGATGCTTTGACCCGGGGTGGTCATCCAGGGAACAGCGCGACCAACAGCTTCAAGCGCTTGAACCCTCCATTCTTCGACGGTAGTGAAGATGCGATCGCCGCAGATGCTTGGCTTCAGGACACAGAGGTGATTCTTGAAGCAGCCAAGACTCCAGAGAATAAGAAGGTGGCAGTTGTGCGCCTGCAGCTATTGGATCTTGCCCGCAGCTGGTGGGCAGCGCAGGCCGTTGGATTAGCAACACCCATTGCTTGGGCAGTATTCAGAGAGAGATTCCAGACCAAGTATTTTGATGCCGTGGCTCGGTATGATCTGCAGACGAGGTTTACCAATTTGAAGCAAGGTGGCAGGACGGTCGATGGATATGCGGCCGAGTTTTCTAGACTTAGTCGGTTTGCTCCCACCTTGGTGGCAACCGAGTATGATAGAGCCCAGCGATTCCAGCAGGGACTTCACCTGAAGATCTTGTTGGCAGTCGAGCAGTTTGAGCATCAGACTTTTGATGCAGTCTTGAGAGCAGCCCGGAGGCATGAGTATACCTCCCAGAGGATTGTGGATAGGACCAGAGGTCGGAAGAGATCTCACGGCCAGATGAATCAGTCTTCAGCACCAGCCCCGGCAGCCAGGGCTTTGACTATTGGAGCTCCGAGGCGGGCGGCCTCAGTAACGTCGGTTCAGCATTCCACTCCGACGTATCCTTAGCAGCAGAAGCAGAAGCAGTCTTCCGCAGTGAGATGTTCTCATTGTGGGAAGCCAGGCCATGTAGTGGCAGAATGTCGCAGGGCACAGGGATTGTGTCTAGTTTGTGGAGCACCAGACCATAAGGTTGGATCCTGCCCGAATAGGGGTGGTTCATCATTATCCAACCTTTCGAGCTCTTCGGTGAGAGGACCAGCTCCGGTCCAGCAGCAGCAGTAGTACCCCTTGTCGAGGCCCTTGCCGCCTCAGTCCTAGATGTTCCAGCAGCAGAATCCCCAGCAGTATGCACAAGCCCAAGCCCAGAGTCAGAGCAGGCAGCGAGGATTTCAGCAGAGGGGACCAGCACCCCGAGGGCACGGTCAGGCTATGGTGATGACCGTGGAGGAAGGATTGGCACCAGGAGAGGTAGTGGCAGGTACTATTCTCGTCAACTCCTTTTCAGCTTCATCTTTATTTGATTCTGGTGCATCGCATTCTTTTATGTCTGTACGATTCGCGACACGGGTAGGATTGGAGCCCGAGTCATTATCAGTAAGGCTCAATATACTTACTGGTAACGGACTTGTGGGAGTAGATAGAGTGTTTTCCTCGTGTCGGATCGTAGTTAGCGGTAGAGAGTTCCCCGCTAGATTGATAGAATTCCCGATGGCCGATTATGATGTGGTGCTAGGGATGGATTGGTTGAGGAACCAGTATGCTAGGATAGACTGCCATATTGGTATGGTTGTTTTTAGCATTCCAGGCGAGCCGGAGTTTTCTTTCTTCCGAGGCGCAGTTGAGCCTTCTCCTCCAGTATTGCGGATGGCAGTAGCAGCAGTTCAGTTGCCCAGGATAGTGGATGAGTTCCCAGATGTTTTTCCAGAAGAGCTTCCAGGTATGCCTCCGGAGCGGGAGATCGAGTTCACTATAGACTTGATTCCCGGGACAGCCCCAGTGTCAGAGAGAGTCTACAGGATGGCGCCGTCAGAATTGGAGATATTGTATAAGATGATTGAAGAGCTTAGAACCAAGGGATTCATTCGTGCTAGTGGATCGCCGTGGGGAGCCCCGATGCTTCTTGTGAAAAAGAAGGATGGTACGTCCAGGTTATGTGTTGATTATCGTACCTTGAACTCAGTGACAATCAAGAACAGATACCCTCTTCCGAGGATAGATGACTTGTTTGATCAACTCAAGGGGGCTTCAGTATTCTCGAAGATTGATTTGCGCTCAAGTTATCATCAGATCAGAGTCAGAGAGCAGGACATCCCGAAGACGGCTTTTAGATCGAGATATGGGCATTGGGAGTTCCTTGTTATGCTTTTTGGAGCAACCAATGCGTCGACAGTATTCATGGACCTCATGAATCGCATCTTCATGCCATACTTGGATCAGTTTGTGATTGTGTTCTTGGATGACATCCTGGTCTACAGCAAGAGTGAGGCAGAGCATGAGCAGCATCTTCGTGTGGTTCTTCAGATTCTCAGAGAGCACCAGTTATATGCCAAGTTCAGTAAATGCGAGTTCTGGCTCGACCGTATTTCGTACTTGGGTCATATCATCACCAGAGGAGGTGTAGAAGTGGATCCCCAGAAGATTGTAGCTATTGAGTTATGGCCAGTACCCAGCACCGTTGTAGAAGTTTGCAGTTTTCTCGGATTGGCCGGCTACTACCGGCGGTTTGTTTCAGATTTTGCTCGGATTTCAGCGCCATTGACCCAGTTGACCCGCAAGGATGCGCAGTTTGCTTGGACAGCAGAGTGTCAGAGTTCTTTTGAGCAATTGAAGCGAGGATTGATAACAGCTCCTATTCTCACGCTTCCAGATGGAACCGGAGGATTCTCAGTGTACTGTGATGCTTTAGGCAGAGGTTTAGGATGTGTTCTGATGCAGCATAGAAAGGTAATAGCTTATGCGTCACGACAACTTCGTGATCATGAGAGAAATTATCCAACCTATGACTTGGAGCTGGCAGTAGTGGTGTTTGCACTTAAGTTGTGGAGGCACTACTTGTACGGAGATAGGGTGGAGATTTTCACCGACCATAAGAGCCTGAAGTATGTTTTCACTCAGAAGGATCTTAACATGCGTCAGAGGAGGTGGCTGGAGCTTCTTGTGGATTATGATGTCAGCTTGCAGTATCATCCTGGGAAGGCCAATGTCGTAGCAGATGCATTGAGCAGGAGAGCCGGAGCTTATTTCCTAACAGCACAACCAGAGCTGTTAGCAGATCTTCAGAAGATGGGTGTTGAAGTTATTCTCCCTTCCAGTGTGGTATTGATGGCCACTATGCGAGTTCAGTCCACTAAAGTTGAGAGGATCCGGATGGCACAGTCAGCAGATTCCAAGCTTCAGCGACTCAGAGCAGAGTGTGAAGCAGGACGAAGACCAGAGTTATGTATTCATGAGGATGGTACACTTAGGCATGGTAAGCATCTTTGTGTACCCAGTGGAGATATCAGGCAGGAGATCATGTCAGAGGCACACAGTTCTCAGTATTCCATCCATCCTGGCAGTACGAAGATGTACCGTGATATCCGTCAGCATTTCTGGTGGAATGGTATGAAGCGGAAGATAGCTCGGTTTGTCTCTTGGTGTTCGGTTTGCCAACAGGTTAAGGCCGAACATCAGAGACCGGCTGGACTTCTTCAGCCCTTGCCGATTCCAGAATGGAAGTGGGAGCATGTGACCATGGATTTTGTGACTGGACTACCTAGATCCCCAGCTGGTAGAGATGCTATTTGGGTTATAGTTGACAGGCTCACGAAAGTGGCTCACTTTCTTCCATTCAGAGTTGGTCAGTCAACGGCTCAGTTAGCAGAGATGTACCTCAGATAGATTGTCAGATTGTACGGTGTGCCCGTCAGTATTACCTCGGACTGAGATTCAAGATTTACGTCGCACTTTTGGCGTAGCTTGCAAGAGAGCTTGGGGACCCACCTCCAGTTTAGTTCAGCATATCACCCGCAGACAGATGGCCAGTCGGAGCGCACGATCCAGACTCTTGAAGACATGTTGCGATCTTGCACACTTGACTTCGGTGGTTCATGGGAAGATCACTTGCACCTGGTGGAATTCTCATACAACAACAGTTTCCAGGCCAGTATCCAGATGGCACCGTTCGAGGCACTATATGGTAGGAAGTGCAGATCCCCGTTAGCCTGGGACGATGTTGGAGAGAGGCAGATGCTTGGTCCAGAAATGATTGCCCAGACAGTTGAGGTGGTCAGGAGAGTCCGAGATCACCTTCGAGTTGCCCAAGATCGCCAGCGCCATTGGGCCGATTCTCATCGGCGCCCTCTCGAGTTTTCGGTCGGCGATCATGTATTCCTGAGGATTTTGCCTAACCGTGGCATCATTCGTTTCGGCGTACGGGGCAAGCTTAGTCCTAGGTATATAGGACCGTTTGATATTCTGGAGCGAGTAGGAGATGTATCCTATCGTCTCGCTCTTCTACCGTCGCTAAGCGAGGTGCATGACGTGTTCCATGTATCCCAATTACGACGGTATATCCCGGACCCGAGCCACATCCTAGATCATTCGGAATTGGTTGTTGGTACCAACCTTTCGTATGAGGAGAGGCCCGTGTCTATATTGGATCGAAGAGAGAAGATCCTCAAGAATAAGACTATCAAGTTAGTCCGAGTTGCTTGGGGTTATCACTCTTTGGGGGAGTCAACGTGGGAGCGTGAGGATGATATCCGATCACGATATCCCGATTTGTTTGACTCGTGAGGTATAATGTCTTTCTTATGCCTCATGCCATCAATTCCTTGCTTGCATGATTGATTGATTGCCTAGTATAATTGCCTGTGAATAGTATAGCTTGTTCTTGTCCCTCTAGCCTCTTAATTAAATTTTGAGGACGAAATTCTTTTAAGGTGGGTAGAGTTGTAATGCCTGTGTTCGTATTACGTATTTTGGAAATACGTGTACGTATTTTTCTTGTATTTTTCTTTGTTTATTTCTTGGCTTGGGTTGCTCTCGGTTTGGGTTGGCTTGGGTTGGCATTGGTTCGGCCGGTCCAATGCTTGCTTCATCATGAACCCAAGGGATGAACCCCCTACCTACCACCACCCATGATATTTATTTCCCCACCAACCTTCTCTCTCCTCCATAACTCTCATTTATTTCTTCTTCTTCTTCCTTCCTCTCCACAACTCCCCAACCCCATAGGCAAGTGCAACTTGCTTCCACAAGCGAACTCATTTTTATGGTTCCATTAGCTTCTTCTCATGATTCTAAACCACATTAGAACTTGTCATTTTCTATTTTGAGGCTTTAATTCTTGTAGATCTAGAGTTTTGCTATTTTCAGATTTTTGGTGTTTTGATCTATTAAACTTCCTTGTTTTCAAGTTTGGATGGTTCCATGTTGTAGATAATTTTATTCTACCCAATTTTGACCTTTGGAAAGTTGGATTCGGACTTGTTTTGACCAAGTTATGAGCATTTGGAGTTTTGGGTTCCATCCTTGGAGTTCTTACAGTTCTTGCTGTTCTTGCCCTCTGGAGAAGACAGTGAGCAGTGTGCTAGCTTTTTAGCCTACGCCGCTGACTTGTGTACGCTGCTCTTTAGCGAGCGTACGCTAGCCTTCGTACGCTGCTCTTTAGCGAGCGTACGCTAGCCTTCGTACGCTGCTCTTTAGCGAGCGTACGCGTGCCTTCGTACGCTGCTCTTTAGTGAGCGTACGCTCACCTTGATACGCTGCCTGTTGGCAGCATGTCTTGAGCGTACGCTAGCTTGAGCGTACGCTAGCTTGAGCGTACGCGTGCCTTGGTACGCTAGCTTGAGCGAGCAAGGCGTACGCTGGCTTGAGCGTACGCTAGCCTATCTTGTCACCCTGGTTCAACCCGAGAGCTTTGTGAACCCGTACGCTGCCTTTTACGCTGCCTTTTGGGAGCGTATGCTTACCTGAGCGTATGCCTACCTGAACGTATGGCCTTTGGCAGACTTGATCTTATATTAGCATGTCAGTTTGGTTTTATTTTCCTTATCCTGGATTTATAGCCCTGTATATTGATATTTTATTAGATATTTAACGTCCATTTTATATCCTTACGCCTTTTGACCTGAACTTGATAATTCTCGAAATTACTTGATATGTTTAGAAATGATACCTGAGCCTGACACGATAGTGACCCGTAGTGGTGCACTCCTGACATAATGACCTGACATGACCTGATAGTGGCCCGTCGTGGTGCACTCTCGACTAGTACACTTGACATGATAAACCTGACATGTTATATCTTGATAAGCTGTTGCGACGGCTACCTGACATGACATGACCTGTATAAATTACATGGACACCGCGGGCGATTGTGCTTGTACAAATAAACCAGTCCTGTCTTGCATCATGTCTAGGGAGGGACTCCTGAGTACCACGGTCAGGAGTACCTATTGAAATGGACTAAGGTTAATAACTAGATTAACACATTAGTCATGAAGAGATTTCCCAGCTACAGGCAATCCCGTTACCTGGGCGCGCCTGGGATCTGTAGCCTGCCGTCGAGTAGGGCACATTTCCAGCACAATGCCACGTGTTGCACCCTTCAAGCCACTTAAGGGTACATGCGTTTCATGGACGATGTACCCACCTAAATTCAACCCTAATCTTTCGACCTGGGTAACCTGGATGGTCTGCAGGGCTTGTGGCTGTAGAATAATCTCACTGCATCTTGTTAGTAATTAGGCTTGTGACAACCCTAGTTAGTTAAAGTATCAAGCCGTAGTTCTTGCTTGGCCGTGAAATGATTGGATGGAGTCTAACAAGTCTAGTCTTGCCCTGACCCTGTTCCAGACTATTGAATGACCAGAATGCTTGTATTTATTTTACCGATAAATGGTGAGAAACCAAGCTCCGTTCAGGTGAAGGGTTACAACCCCGGTCCTTGTTTGGTTTACGGGTTGTAACCTAGCTATCTGAATAGTTCCATGGTTACCTCATCGTATATCATCCTGGCATGTTTTTCTTATTTCCAGTTTTTACTAGTTATTTATATTTCCTGTTTTTTATTATATTATTTATATTCCTGTGCTGATTGCTGGTTTTAGTTCTTAAGTGAAGCTCCTTTGTGGCACTTGCTCTTTCTGGGGTCTGACCCAGCTGGTTTTGTATGGCCAGATTTCGGAGCAGCTCCAGAGGATCTACCGACCTTCCAGCCAGATGGTGGCCACTAGACGGAACCCTGGCAACGAGTGGGTTATTTTTGGCTCTCCCGCTCTATTGTAAAAATATTCTTTTGAGGCGTTTAGCCGACGAGCACCTGTTTAGCTCAGTTGCACTTTACTTACTGTCTGCCTACGGGCTATAACATGATTAACAGATCCTAGGGTTGATCATGTATGACTAAACTCTTTCTAGTCCCGACATTTTGTAATGACTAGCTTCATGATCAACTGAATATGTAATGTTTGGGACGCCTTACTATTGTATATTTAATGATCATACATCTTGTAACATCTGTTTACTTGTTTGTGATTGAGACAATAGGCTTGTTCTTGACCTTAAGAGACTGCTGGCTTGTAGATAAACCCTCATGTATCCTAGACAGCCGTGACCGTATAGCGAGGTGGGTTGCACTTCAACATACGTAGCTGGCTATGTCTGCCCCCGCTCTCCAGTATTCTGGTTCTGGGGCGTGACAAAATTTGACAATTAGAGCCTCATCAAGGGGTTTGGGGCCTAAAAACTAGAACCTTAAGATTTCATAATACAAATATGACAATTATACCCTCAAGCCTATTTCTATCTTTAACCTAACCAAACATGAATATGAAAAAATGCAATTCTATATGGGGTTGTTAACAAAATCTACCACGCCAAAGGATCGAACCACATATTAAGCCTAAGTGTCAACATATTATGCCTAAGTGTCAAAAAATTAGATCAATGTCAGAATGTGGGGAAATGGACCAAGGCCTGTTTATTCCTCACGACATCTTACTCATAGCTCATCATTGCTGATATCGATTGTAGGGAGCATGAGAGTGATTCCTTACAGGTTTACATATTTTGTAAACTATTATTTTTCTACTGTAAAGATTATTAAGATATTTAGAGAGAGAAGAAAAAAAGATCAGGTCTAAAATAATTTAGAGTCTACATAATATGTAACCAGGATTGTAGAGTCACAATGACCGTCTGAAGAAGATTACTTTTTGTAGAGTCCACATAATAATTTATAGTCTATTATTTACAGTCCATATAATAATTTACAGCCCACAAAATAATTTACAGTCTATTATTTATCTAGCGTGTAGGAACTGGAATTCTGATGAAGTCTGTAGTAGATTATTTTTGTTGTTGAGAATTTATTTTGGTCTACATTGCTAGTTTGAGTAGCTACCAAATCGAACATACGTAAGTTACAAACTGTAGATTGGAGGCAATGTTTCTATCAGAGGGCTCAATGGCCTTGGGATAGAACTAAAGGCTAGAACAACATGAGAGGGGCTGGGTTACGAAAACAAAGACCAGGGAACCACCAAAACCCTTCCAGACGGAGGAGATCCATATTTTGGTCATAAAATTGCAAATCAATGCATACCAATTAAATTTAAATCAATAAAAAAATTTATACCTGAACCACAAGGAGATCGACGGCCTTGGGAACTCCGGTGGAGATCGACGTCCGAGGGAGACGGCTTGGGGATCTTCAAAGGAGGCGGCTGGGGCTCTTCAAAGGAGGCGACGGGGGCTCCGCCTGTCGTGAGTCTGCGGGGGCTCTTCGAAGGAGGCGACGGGGCCTTGGGAACTCTAGTGGAGATCGACGCCCGAAGGAGGCGCCGGCGGGGGCTCTTCAAAGGAGGTGGAGGGGTCTCCGCCTGTCATGAGTCAGCTTGGAGGAGACGCGGGGGGGGGGGGGGGGGGGGGGGCACTCCGCCTGTAGTGAACTCGTCGAAGGAGGCGGCGGGGGTTAAAGAGGTAGAGGCGGCCTGGGGGAGACGGGGAGGGGGGTTAAAGAGGCGGCGGCGGCGTGGGTTAAAGGAGGAGGCGGCCTGGAGGAGGATGTCACTACCACTTTTCTAGCTTGAGGGTATTTTGGTCATTTTTAAAATTTTGGGAATTATTTGGAATTATTATGTATTATTTAGATTTATTAGAATTAATGTGATTTTTAGTAATTTTTAGTGTAATTGATTTTGGTCCTATAGTTGACTTGACTAGTGTTGACCTTGGAGACTAACCTAGAGGCTAACCTAGGTCATGACTATTTGGTTAGGTTAAGAAACCCTAGCTTGACCTAAGTTAGTGACATCAAACCCATTAGAATTATTTTGGGGAATTTAGGAATTAATTTGAATAGGAAATGGCTTGTAGTTTCACAAGTCATGACTTGTGATTTTAGCCTTTAAGGCCCAACCCAACCTAGTGGAACCCTAGCCCTATTCCAACAGCCCATTTGGCCGGCCACATGATCCCCCCTCTATTTAATCTCTCATAGAAATTAGGGCTAGCCTCCATTAGGAATTATTTGCTAGTTTGGAAAGAGGTGAGCCTCCATCTTCCCTAATCCATAGAAAATCCATTTCAACTCCTTTTCCATCCAAATCAATTGCAATATGACCTAAATTTTTTGTTCTTGCTGTTGGTATTGAGTAATTTCAGGGAGGAGACAATTTGAAGGAGTTTTGGTGGTTTGAGGATCCTCTCATTTGGGGCTTTTTGTTGTATTTCAAATTCCTAGGTAATATTCTAATCTACACCTTATAAATGCTGTTTATTTGCATATCTAGGATGCCCTAGGCCTACACTAGCTGTAGGTGTATCTAACCCTAAAATTCGAGTCCATTACGTGTCCGTATCGGACACGTATCAGCATATATATGAATGTGTTTGACGAAATGCCCCAAAGGGCATTTCGATCCTTTTTCTGAGTTATAATTGAATAGAAAATTAGGGTTTGATCTCGCTTATGCGTTTCTAGTGTACTGAGCGTGTTTTGATGTCGTGTCGAGTCCCCACAGACACGCGGATACGCGGTGCCCACACGCGCGCGCGCAGACCCTTTTCCCTACTACTCGGGGGCCACAACTCACTGGACACGCCACCCCGACACGAGAAACTTGACACATGTGTTGTACTCACTACAAGAAAATATGGTTTCTGTGACACGTAATGTTGTCACAGAAGTTATGAAACTCGTCACAACACATCTTCTGTGACGAGTACAGTGACAACATACTTTCGTAGAATATACCTCCGTAGCTAAAAGAATAAGTGACGACTAAAAGACGTTGTCACAGAAAGTTATCTACTGTGACAAGAATACGTTGTCACTGATAGTATACTTTTTGTGACAACAAATGTGTCACTAAAAATGTTATAAGTGACACACAGTATTGTCACAAATAGCATTTTATTGTAATTAAAAATAAATATATATTTTTGAAAATAAAAATAAAAATTATTTATGTGACAACGTTTGATATCACAAAAAAAAAATTAGTAACACATTTATTGTTGTCACAATAAACATGTGTTTAGTGACAAGTACATGTCATCATTGTAAACATTTGCAGTAACACTTTTATTGTTGTCACCGTATACTTATATGTTTAGTAAAGGTAAATGTTGTCACCGTAGTGTACACTTTATATGTTTGGTGGCAAATCAATTTTGTCATGAGATTTTTTTTTTGTCATTATCATTATACATTGAAACACAATACACAATACAATATCACACAATTCTTGTAGAAGAGGGTATGCATGATTGTGCTCATTCCAAGAAGACCCTATCGACTTTCTAATGTAAACCAGAACTAACCTTCACAAATTCTAAAAGGCCTTTATATAGGCGACTAACTCTAAAATAATTATAGACAACAACAACATGAAAAATAATTATATCAATCCTAAAAAGTAATTATATTGCTCGTCAAAATTCAGTACATATACCATGAAGAGAAGTAATATTTAGTACTTATAAAATAAAGAGTATCCAAACTAGCTGGTACATTAAACCTAGAGTAATCTATAAATATAAACTGATGATCAATTGCATATGAAATCTATTTAAACCTGTTTATCCTCTATATAAAACCGAGATACATCTAAAAATACAATTTCATATAAACATCAACAATTATCAACAATTAATAAACTCAATGAAAATTGTATTAACTAATAGATGTATCGAGTTTACATAGCAATATTCCATAAAAAAACAAAAAGTAACCAATGTTGCTAGCTCATAACGGTTTCATTCTCATGACGAACAAAAAGAAGAGAATGTTATTGCTAGCTTACAATCTCAAGTGCAGTATAAAAAATGAGAATTTCAAAACCATTGTGACATCGAGATCATTTATTTTAAGAGTAACACCTAGTTCAAGGCCAATGTATCCTCCACCAACAATCACAACTGTTTTGTTCTTCTTTGCTTGTATAGCTGCAACAAGGTTATCAGTATTATCTGCAATCTGCTTCAGATAAATACTATATCCAATTAGAATATCAACCTCATGTATGTATCAGTGAAAACAAAACATGTATGTATTAGTGAGTGAAGCAATATATCAATCCATGAATGGACTATGTCAATCTCAACGAATGAAACAACATAGGCATTTAGTTTCTACAAATCCAAAACTAGACGAAAGATTTCTTCAAAGTTCAAATAGAACTACTTTTAGATCAAATCAAGATCTACTTCTTGGAATATATCAATTAAACTACAAAATTCATCCCATTAATGCCCCCAGCTAGAAATGGGACACTACAGTTACAAGAGATGGTTACCAGTTTGGCATACAAGTTTTCATGGAAAACTATAACAGGGTCCCAATATTTGTAACTCAACAATCTAAATGATATTGAAAGGAAGCATAATTGTAGACTACAAATTTGTAATCAAGTATTTATAATCCAAGAATTTTAACACTACTTGGCACAACATTGCAGTCAAGCAGGATAAAGAACAAAAAAGATTTAACACTTAATTAACTGAACTCCAAGGATCTGTAGGTGAACGTTCTAACACTTTAATTAACTGATCATACTCACACCAGTTATGATATAATAAGATCATAAATGGTGCCTTGAACTAAAATATAGAAACGCCGGAGGTAGGAGGTTTTCACCAGTAACAGATGATAAATGGTGCCTTGAACTGATCAACACAGAAATCTAAAAGTACAATTCACAGTTGTCATGACAATGTTGACAGAGAAGCACTTTTTGTTAAAGAAGATGAGGGTTGCAGCTCTGATATGATGTGCCAGGCAACAACCTTACCTTCCTTGGTTGTTGGTGTTAAAAGGACATAGATGGCCTGAGAGCTACTTTTCAATGAGAAAAAAATACCCAAGCCCTGAAAGTGGATTTTTTGGGCCTCAAAATCAATATATGTTATATGATTGGTATTCGTAATGATCTTCCAAACAAAAGCTTGAAGGTAAGCTGAACTGATTCCTAGTTCAACATTGTTCACAGATTGTTCTTTAGGTAACCTGGTTTATTGATTGTTGAGTCTAACCTTGGAGGTTTTAAAAGTCGAGTGAAGTATTTCAATGTGCTTGATCCATCAAGGACTTGCAATTATATTCAGAATTACGTACTGGATTGTGGAGTTCTAGGGCCTCTATATTTAAGGTAGACCTTCTTCCTGTAGGAATTAAAGACTGCCGACTTTGTTAATAAGTATCAGTTAAGCACATTCGTATCTTCTCATATGTTATCTAATAAATCTAAAACAAATTGCCAAAATTCAAAAAAGAAAAGAAAATAAAAAAGCGAACACCTTAATACAATGAGCTCCATCATGTTTGGGAAAAAAAATCCTATCGCTAGACATTGTGGTTGTCATGTTTGAACATTCATTCCACGCGTGCAACAACAGTACTTGTTTTGACTGAAAATTCCCGCTTGGTTTTTAAGGCCCTTATTTCGGAATGTGATCAGATTCATATTTCTTGTAGTAGAAGCCATAATCTTGAGAAAATTGCACATGCCATCTCCTAAATGAGGCCAATCGAAATGAAAACATGCACAAATAAAAATTACTAGATATTTAAGTGAAAGAGGTGATAAATATTCGTATCAAACTTGGAACAAGTGTATTAGCCATGGACCTTGCAATCTTCTCATGCTGCATTCTGATATGGTTGCTGGATACCAATTTCCTTTATGATCTCTCATTAGCTGCCACATTACTCCCCATGAGAGCACTACACCAAGAATAAGAGAAACATTCACAAGATGAGAGCATACATTCCAGCTCCCACATATGTTGTACTGAAATCAAAGAAAAATCTACAAGTTACATATTTAGGTTCAAACGAGTTATAACTAAAAGTTCATTATTACTTACTACAAGAATTATATAGTTTAATACTTGGGTTTTAATAGGTCAAAAATCAATATTCCTTAACCTGCAGTATCTAGGTATTGCTACTTCCAGCAAGAAAATTAACCATAATCATAGATTCTTGTCCTCAAAGTAACAACAGTACAAACATAAGCAAATTTTTTCAACGGTCAACTAATTATGCAATATAAGAGAGACATATGCTCACCTGCAAAGATTCGACTTGCGTCTTCCATTCCTCCTCCCTAAACTCCATCTTTGCCTCATTCTCTGAGCATCTCTTCTCATACTCATGAAGTTTCTCTTTCGATTTGTAATTTTCTTCCCTGATCAACTTGCTACTATACTATTTTCTTCTTCATCCTCATATTTCGAGCATTTTTTCCTTTAGAAAAGGTTCAGAGCATCTACAAATTTATAAGAGGAGAGGATTAAAC
This sequence comes from Iris pallida, assembly GCA_029216955.1. Taxonomy (NCBI): domain Eukaryota; kingdom Viridiplantae; phylum Streptophyta; class Magnoliopsida; order Asparagales; family Iridaceae; genus Iris; species Iris pallida. The sequence continues at coordinate 5,612,791 of JANAVB010018198.1, forward strand.
TCAGTGTTAACAAAAGAAGATATCATCTTTGCCTCATTTTTTCCTTTAGAAAAGGTTCAGAGCATTCTTCATCCTGAAGTTTCAAACTAGATGCAGACTTGCAGATTTGAACAGAGAACATACAATCAGACCACAAGGATCTATACAGTAGAAAAGTATTTCGGCAAATGGCTGTAGTGACGCAATCTAAAAGGCTGACACAGCAAATGATATTTGTTTTCCAGGTTCTAGTTAAGAAGCTGGACAAACTCATTATTTGCATTATATTCAGGATGATAGCTATAGGAAACAAATAAATAGTTGCCTACAGGAATATATGTGAAAATTGTAGGACAAAAATGAGACCATCAGTTCCCAGGGTGACCATTATCACACAGAAACCACTACAAGAAAAGAGACCTTTTACGACATTACAATTAAGGCATACTTAAAATAGTATGTCGTAAATGATTTTTTACGACATACAATTTAGAGAATGCCTTAAAATTACCTAGAATAAAATTTATTCTACTATTTACGACATACACTGGATGCCTTAACGTGTATACTAAACAAGGCAGACATTGAATGTTGTAAAAGTCTTTATTAAACTTTTAACGACGTTTATTGAGTGCCTTAATCGTTTACAAAATAAGGCACACAATAAATGTCTTAAAATCTGAAAAAAAGGGGGGGCGCCAAAATTTTTACTTCCCTCCAAAGCCCGCTTAGACCCGATCAATAAAAACAAAAGTTTCCTTCTCCTTACATATACACACCCTTCTCCTTACTTAAACAAAATTTTCACTTCAGTATAGAAGAGGAATTTCTTCGATTCCTCTCCTTCAGAAATCCGCGGAGTAGAACGAGGAAGCAAGGAGAGATCAAGAAGAAGCATAACACCCGTGACCTCCCCTCGAGTCAGTATAGAAGAGGGATTTCGTTGATTCCTCCGCCACCTTGACGAGCGCAGTTGATTTCTCCACCCTCTCGAGAAGGTCTGGTTCCATCTCTGCTACTTCTTCTTCTTATTTTGTTTTTCCTTCATATTTGTGTTAAATTATAAGTAATATTCTTATCTCCCAATAATTTTTCCCTATTTTAGGCTTTTATTTCCCTAATTTTTTTAGGGTTTATGATGCGAGTTCATAATCATTCTAAAAGAGGAATTTTTTTCCTTCTCCATCCTCGTGACCTAGGTTATCGGAGTGCCCGTGCTACAAATCCGTCCCTTCGAGTCAGTATAGAAGAGGAATTTCTTCTCCATCCTCGACAAAATCGACGAGTGCAGCCAATTCCTCCGCCACCTCGACAAAATCGACGAGTGCAGTCGATTTCTCCACCCTCTCGAGAAGGTCTCAAGAAGGTCTGGTTCCATCTCGTCTACTTCTTCTTCTTATTTTGATTTTCCTTCAAGTTTGTGTTAAATCACAAGCAATATTCTTATCTCCCAATAATTTTTCCCTATTTTAGGCTTTTATTTCCCCAATTTTTTAGGGTTTATGATGCGAGTTCATAATCATTCGTATTTGAGTTTTAGGGATTTAATTTTTTAGGGTTAAATTGAGTTTTAGTTTATAAATTTAGAGTTTTAGTTTATAATCATCCGAATTTTTTAGGGTTAAATTGAGTTTTAGTTTATAATCATTAGAATTTGAGTTTTTCTAAAATTGTTTACAATTGCTGATGTTGTACTTGATTAAAGGGTCTAATACCAATTCCAGTATCACCTTCTTTACCTTGTTTAATGCTAGACAGTAATCCGGTAGGAAGAAAATTTGAACCTTTTTGTAGTTTGTTTACTGAATGCCCATGTTAGTTGCAGGCTTCATAGTATTGGTATCTGAACTGGTTGGACTCTTCTTATGGGTATCGGTATTGGTGGTTTCGGCAGCTACGGGGGTTATGGATCGGAGTTTTGGAGCTCCTTGTTTACTATGTCAAAATTAATTATTACTACTAAATACTTAGAAAAATATTTTATATATTTAGGCATAATTTCATGTATTATTTGTTATTTATAGTGCTTTGAATGGAATAGTATTAACATCGATGGGTGTTATGAATTTATAAATATACAACTTTGGCAAATGAAATGGTTACAATGGGTCAATAAGAAATCTTGTCGACACTTTGTAGCATATAAATCTTCGACATACCGAATCATTGTATTGACACCATTTCCCTCAAATTTCTCTCTTTTCATCGTCATTTTTCTTTGCCTAATTGACTCGGAAAGATAGTCCTTATGTTGGTATTGGTCGGTATCGGTAATGGTTCAGGATATGCCAAAAATGATACAATATGGTTGCTACCTATTGGTGTCAGCCAATACTGGGAATCTTGGTTAATAAGGTAAAGAAGGTAATTCGAATTTCGGCACTAAATGTATGGAAATGTATGGCCATGAGCATACATTTCAGAGAACTTTGGTTATTAATATGTCAAACCAATTCAGAGAACTTTGGTTATTTAAATCATCATTATGATATAACTATAAGTTAAATGTATTTACAATATTGTAGTTACAACCTCTCTTTGCTCCATTTCTACTGATACAGTTACATTTTTTACTTTGTTTTCCTTCATGTTATAGATTTTGCTGCACTTTGCTGTACTTATGCGGGCACAATGATGGTTGCAGCCAACTTGTGGTCGTAAAAGGTACTATCATTTTTCATAATGTTTGCTGTACTTGTGCGTATTCTGTCGAGCAGTGCAAGTGGCATGCCAAGTTCAGGCAGGGAGCAATGAGCATTGGTTATTGGCCTTTGTGGTTGTGTGCCTTATGAGTATAGGTATATGTGTGAAGTGGATGTGTGTGTGTGTGTGTGTGTGTGTGTGTGTGTGTGTGTGTGTGTGTGTGTGTGTGTGTGTTTGATAAGGGTTAGGATTCAGAGGGAATGGCTCTGTAGTGCAGCAGGTAATAGGATCTTGGCTTGGCCTTGAGTTTGCCTTGTGAGTGAGTGTGTGGGTAAGGCATGTTAGTATCCTAATGATTAGGATTTGAGGTCAGTTGTATCAGAACAGTGTAACAGAGAATAGGAGAAGGCACTACACTATAAGTTAAATGTATTTTTCTCTAATACAGCCTCGAAACCTCTTGCACAGGTTCAAGCCCGACATGTGAACCAAAAATCAGTCATAATATCTAAAAGACATGGTCTCTGTTAATATGAAGAGTCTCTCAAAATTACATCCATTTCTTGTGACTTCAGAGCATATAGTGTTTTTTTAGTGTCTTTCATGTGTTCTATTATCAGCTGTTATGTTCTTATCATGACACTGATAGTAGGCTTCTTTGTCCTCGAGGTGTTATTTCCTGTGTCTTTCTTGTTCTCTGGAAGCTTGAAGTTCCCTGCAGAAACTGATGCTATTTTAAGGCAATACGAACACATGCCTCATTTGTCAATCCGCGAGCCAATTTCCGTTTCTGAAAATGGGCTCCGGAAAGTGCACCTGGAACTTTCTTTAGGGTGGTTATTCTCTCTTTTTTGTCATATTGTGTGTTTATTTGTACCTTAATGATATGATCCTCATTCAAAAGTTTTTTTCTCCCTTACAAAAGTTACATCTGTTGTTGACCATCACAGCTCCTTGGGTGAGATCTGGTCCACAGCCCTTAACATAACTGGTCCTTCGTCAAATTGGTCCTTTGCTAACAATAGGCTCCCAGGTGATCCACAATGAACTAGTGCTCTGCTTTGCCTTCCAAATATTATCATTTTTCTTTTTTATAGGTAATATTCTGTGAAATACTCTGCAGCTCCTGGAGTATTTGAACAACACATATAGGAAAATAGCACACAAATTATTGCGGGAAACTTACTAGAACTGCATCCAAGTTCTAATGTCTGGCATAAAAAACTTAGAGAAGGAAAATAGGGGAAAGAAAATAAAAAATTATTGAGGATAGATTTCACGCATCAAGAGAGAATTGGGAGTTTTATACATTGCAGAATTGGGAGTTTTATACATTGCATTTGTTTGTGATATCCTGGGTTTCAAATGCACTGAGTTGACAGATATGACCCCAACCTGAGAATGGGTTCCATTTTATAAATCTGAGATTGTATCCTATGTTAACTAGTATATGGGGGTATTATGGCTTGGAAAACGACCAAGCCATTTTGTGCACAGTAAGGTTATTGTCCATTAAAGTTTGAGCATGAGGTTATAATTACACAGAAGTATAGCTTGATTCCATGCATATATAATAATATCTTAAGTAAGAATGAACTGGAGTGGATGAAGTGAAGATGAACCTCTGGCATCATAATTAATCTTTAAATGGAAAAACAGAACCTCTGAGATATTATGTGTCCCTGGACACCTTACAATATTGAAAGAAAATTCATGTTAACACCTGTAAAAGTTTAGGAGCATTGTACGTAAGCAAGTGCATCAGATATGAGGATACGGAAACAGGTTTATATGCTAGGAGTGATGAACAAAGGGAGATCACTTTTGTCAAAATTTTAGCATACAAATCAAGTTGCTGCGAAATCAATATAACATTTATCTTGTAACATTCAATTGAAACTGGTTATCAGTGCATGAATAAGAGTTCTTAAGAATTTGTTTCATCCTGAATGTCAATAAATCTATAGAATTATTGAGATTGCTCTGTAATAGTATTTCCTCCCAACGGCCTTGTCTTAGTGTCTGTATACTGGTTGGTGGAAATGCCAAACTGTTGAACTGCCTATCAACCTGATATTATCCTCATGGATTCGTAGTAATCCATCGTCACTTTCCGCAAGATAGTCTTTGGTAAAAACATAGAAGCTATAATGCAGCGACATGCTTCTAGAGATGCATTCTCATCTTAAACATACTCAGCATGATACTTTCCTGGAATGCCATTAGATACATATCAGACATGGTAGAGCCATATCTGGGTCTCACAGGATCCTAAAATCCAAGAATATGTTAGATGTGCTAGATTCCATCCTTGAATATGTTAGATGTTGTCGTTAGAGATGTTGGAAGTGGATGAAGGATGCCGGAAAAGCGATGCTTACTCGTAGAGTTAACTCAAAAGAGTAGGTTGAACACAAAAGTTGTGATGAGTTTTAAAAGGTTATATGGGCATCTGGGTCAAATTTTATATTTGTCATCGGATAATGAAAACAAATTTTATATTTGTCATCTAGTTCCACATGTTGTTTCTTTGTCTACCTCAATGGATCTTCATTGTGTTAACCAAATGCTTGAAGCCTTGAATACATACAAGACTAAAATTTTGAGAGGTGACTACCAAGTCTCTGGAGAACTAGTACAAATGTTACCATTAGTCCTGTGTACTGTTGTTACATAAACACAAATGTGCTTGTTACATAAACTGAAACTAAGTTTCATATTGACATCTTTATTCACTCTTTGATTTATTTATATTTAAGTTCTTGGTTGTTTTCTGCAGGTCATCTGACCCAGAGGCTGTTGTAGGTCTATTCAGAAACTTGTGAACATGTCGGGATCTGGTGAGGTAAGCTCCATTTGTTTTCATAATCATTTTTAATAATATCTTGGTGAAAAACTTATAGTTCTTATTATTTGCTTCTTATATGAAGTGTTCAAAAAAGGTGCTAAAAGAGGAGAGAAACAACGTTTAGCTTCCATATCGGTTTCCATGCAAAGAGGAAATGAATGTGTAAGAATATCAAATGGAGACTCTAACTCTCCATCTAACATGGCACATAATATACCAAATGACCAAAATCAGTGAACATATCATTTGATTCTACTTTTGCATCTTATGTCACCTTCAAAGTAAACAAAATAACATGTGGGAAATGCATCAATTAATACTTCATGTGCCACCATAGATAATAGGGATGTGCAGCCTCCTTCTTTTTAGTTCAGAACTCTTGAATCTTTTTTAGTTCAGAACTCTTGAATGTATGATACCAAACATAATAGGGATGTGCAGCCACCAATTAATAGAACTCTTGAATCTTTTTTAGTTCAGAACTCTTGAATCTTTTTTAGTTCAGAACTCTTTTTTAGTTCAGAACTCATGAAGGCACCATAGATAATAGGGATGTGCAGCCACCAATTAATACTTCATGTGCCACCATGATCTTACCAACATAGTAACCAGAGTATACAGCCTCTGTTTTAGTTCAGAACTCTTGAATCTTGTTTAGACATGTTCAAATATCATGGACTGATGTACAGACCTGGAAAGTCCTGGGAACAAGAACCTTAATCCATTCTTTTATAAGCAGCCTGTAAGCATATCCCAGTCCAGATTAGTACCCAAGCATAGGCTTAGCCACTGGTGGTTTAGTGCAGGTACATCCATGACCATACTCCCTTAGACTACATAGCAGTAGGCTTGGGAGTATCCCAGGATTTCATGTACTGGGCTATGAGAGGAGGAGGGAAACCAAGTCTCGAGGACAGCAGGCAAGTTGGCTCTGCATATCTGAGATATTACTCTTGAATTGTGTATTGGCCTACATCCTAATACAGCAGGAGGGAAACCATACTCCCTTACATCCTAATGCAGCAAGTTGGCTCTGCATATCTGAGATATTACTGGGCTATGAGAGAAGGAGGGAAACCATACTCCCTTACCAACACTGTGTATTGGCCTACATCCTAATGCAGCAGCTAACATAAACTCTGTGTATTGGCCTACATCCTAATGCAGCAGCTAACATAACACCTGAATTTAGGATTGGACCCATGATGCATTCAGCACAGTTCTGAAGTGTGCACCTAGATACTGCTACATCACGAACCATCTGTGAACAATGATCTATAGGATCTGTATATTGGTGAACCTGATATGTATCCTATGTCATCCCACTCTTATGCTTGTATCAGTAGGTATCTGGATATAGGGTTAATGAAGAGTGGTAAATAAATATGCTTGTATCAGTAGAATCGCCTACGCCTTGACTACTCGTCCTGGACAGGGCGACACATTTGGGCACCCTCCTAAAGCCCGCCTTAGCCCGTTCAGACCATGAGCGAAAAAGAAAGACATTCCACAGTCTATCTATCTATATATATATATATATATATATATATATATATATATATATATATATATATATATATAAGTGACTTGGAAACAAACCACATTAATGTCAAGTAGTGAGAAATATAGAATGCAGCTTCAAGCTTCAGGTCATAGGGAACTCATCTCTTTCGTTCTTTTATTATCTCCTTTAATTGGTACTAGAAAATAAGGTTTACGATTCTTAGATCACTTCCAATAGTCTGCAAACTATATTAACCACACATCAATGCTGCTGCTCAAGTATTGTATTTTCCTATATACAGGTAGAGACATGAACACAGGTGTCATTCTTTTGTACTGTCAAGCAAAGCTAGGTGGGTTGTTAGTGCTTCACAGCACTTCTGACACGGACACAAATAATTTGAAATAACCTGGCAACTGAACTGTAGATATCCGCATATACCAGATGATGAATGAATTATACCAGACATATCCAACATGTTATATTAAGTAATTTTATTATGCATAAATATATGTCAGAAATTAATAAAATGTCTATAGATTGCATAATCAAGATGCTCATATCAACTACCTCTTTTGCTTTTGTGTAGGTTGCAGACATGGGATGAGAGATTGTCAGACAGAGGGCAGGTTATGCTGGAGAAGATGGTGGGCTAGTTGTTGTTCGACATTATGTTTTGATGTATAAATTTTGGGTTTGGATCATTAGATATTAATGTTTAAGTAAAAGTTTGCTTTTTCGTAATTGCTACATAAATTTTGGATTTAGATCATTAGATATTATTGTCTAAGTGAAAGTTATGCTTTCTCGTATTTGCTGGATAAACTTAGGATTTGGATCATTACATATTATTGTCAAAGTGAAAGTTATTATTTTTCGTAATTGTTGGATCATTTGATATTATTTTTCGTAATTATATCTTGTTGGATCAATGACGTCTTGTTCTTTTGTGGTTTGTTGTCAATGGTAAAATTGATTACTATTAAAGCATGATTTGTTTTTTTTTTTTAAAATTGAAGAGAAATTAAGGCGTGCATAATATGTCCTAATTTATGTGTATTCAGTACTTTTTACGACATACGTTACATGTCATAATATCTGTACATTAAAGAGTAATTGATGTCTAGTTTATACTTTCCACGACATACAAGAAATGTCGTAATTTATTGTGTATACACGGCATCCATTGCATGTCGTACAAACAGTGTATTCACGGCATACATTGAACGCCGTAATAACTAGTGACTTTTGACGACGCGGGCGAATACGGCTTTCAATGCGGCATACATTGAACGCCGTAAAAACTTTTTACGGCGTACTTTGCACGCCGTAAAAACCAATATTTCTTGTAGTGAACTCCAACGCTGCTGCGGCCTATGATGGCAATCGCAGTATCCTTCGTAGGATCATCATGGTGCAACGAACATAAAAAGCATAAGCTCACACAAGTACAGGGCCATGGGCGAAGAAAACATTCTCTTGCAGTAACGAGTGTCAAGAATCCCCATATCTACAAACTAATGACTCCCCAGAAAAATCACCATGTTCCACTGTGACATTACCCCTACGAGAACTCTGACAGTAACAAGGGAGAAAGTGGTAACCACCGCATGGAACTTAAGATCATCATGTTGCAACAATAGGATGAACTATAAGCTGATTTGGGTCTACGAGAACTCAAAAAAAAATGAAAGAACTATACAAATTTCCAAAAATAAACATTTTTAGCACTGAAAGTCAACACAAATTCTTGAAGCAGGAAAAAAAAGAATATTAGAAATTATGACAAGTAAGCTTCTGCTCTATTTAAAAAAAAATCAATATCTGACAGGATCAAATTTGTTGTATATTCATTTACTTTAGCTTTGAGCTGATATTTGGAAGTATGGATACTACAAAGTTGGTGATGTATCATATCGTGTCCATGTCAGATACAAATTAGACACGACATGAACACTCCAAAGTATACTATGTTAAACCAAAATCAGTGCTGTGTCATCGTGTATCATATTTCTGGCCAAGTTTATCTATAAAACGTATGAGTATTCACTTTGCATGAGCAGCAATGAGCTTCCTAGGTGTATGTTGTTTGAATTTGATGATTTGTAATTGTAAACAAGAAATATGGTGAAGAGAAGCCTCTGGAGGATCGTAAAGACTCATATAACTGATTTGCAGTCCATGGATATGTGTTCACTATAAAGCCTACAGCCGTCCATTCCATAAAAAATCACAATACTGAGAGGTGTTCTTAACATAACATCAAGCCGTTTGGCTTCTTTTATTTTGATTTATTACAGTAAGCGAATAATAACCCCAACGAAAAATACAAAAGAAGTCAGTCCTAATGCAACACAACAATAACAGATTAAAGGCCATGATGGAATTCATATGACCACTACGAATATGGTATAGATAGAATGATATTCGCAGACATCAAAACTTATACATAGCTCTATTTCAGAGAACATAGAATATAGGAATAATTTTGAGAAGGAAAATTAAATTTTGATCCAAAAAAATAGAATTTTTCTCACCTCAAATTAAAGCAAAAGAACTGAGGGCTTAGATGCTGCTTGAAGCAAAGAATCGAGTCTTCTGGATTGTTGGGCAGTCGATGACTCTTCGTAGGTGGACGCCAGAGTCGCCGGAGTCGAGCCTTCGGGGTTGTTGGGCAGCGACGGCTTGGTTAGGTAAGAAAGTCACCGTATTTTTTTAGATTTCTTAATGAGAGAGAGAGAGAGAAAGAGAGGGAGAGAGAATCGATGGTGTATATCACAGAAGATGGTGGGAAATTGGGGAAAACTAGGGCACCATTTTTTTGGCTATTTCTATTTGGCCGCCTAAATTTTTCACCATTACTAATTTAAAAAAAAATATATATATATATTTGTAAAAACTATAGTGCTTTCTACCTAGTTGGTAATTTATAACGGGTTACTAAAATTCGGGAGCCAAATTTTTTAGTAAATTTGGGAGCCAAAATTTTTATCAGAATTTTGATACTAATTAATAGTTTTAATCCGATTTTGATGTTAAACAACAGCTTTTGTTACAAGAAATAAATATCTTCTTTCTGACTAATACTTTTGTGTGACAAACAATTATTTGGTAACTAAAAGAAACTTTTATGTGACAAGAATAAAATTTTAATCTTGTGGTTAATACTTTTATGTGACAATAATGTTTTCTTGTAACTATAAAAAACCCTTTAAGTGACAAGTATTTTCACTTATCACACATAAGTTGTATTTGACATAAGTATAAAATTTAAATTTTATTTCAGTGACAACATTAAGTGACGACCAATAAAAATATGGTCACTAAATGATTTAATTGTGTGACGGAAAAAAACAGTTGTCACAGAATCAAATTATGAGTGACAACAAAAATTATTTGTCACAAAAATATCCCTTTTAGTGACAAGTTTGACACTTGTCACAAATTACTTGTCACGAAAACCCATATTTCTTGTAGTAACTCGTGACTGACATGGGGTTCCCCAAGTGGTACGAGACCTCGTGTCATGTCGAACACGATATCGCGCGTGTACGGGGCACGCGCTGTGTGTATCAGTGTTCTTTTGGTTCATTGTCTTTAAATTCGATTTTAAATATTTTATTTGTGTTTTAATTTGCTAAATTAGATCCTAATATGATGTATATTCTATGTTGGAATTAATTTACATGTTTGTTTAGATTTTGGTATGGGATTGAAATCGAATAGGGGCTAAATTCATATTAACTAGTACATGTGGCTGATACCTTGTTTTTTCAAATTCCTGGAACTTTAAAACCCTATTAAATCTATTTTAAATTGTTGTTTCAGTTACCTATTAGTATTCCATCATGGTTATAATCTATATTAGTTGATTCATAGTAGATTAGGTGGTGGATATGAAGAATGGGGCATTGAATTGAGTGTGGGATCAATGTATCGACTGATACACTAATTCCAGGGTTCAGTTCCTAACTGTTCACATTTTTCCAGTTGTAATTCCAGTTCTTATTGATGATTTCAACTGTGAATCACTCTCACAGGTTTGTTAATCCATATTAGTGCAATGTTTACATTCGATTTGGCTTTAGAGTTTGAGAATGAGAATTTGACATATGTGATGGTTTGAATGTTATTAAACTGTTAGCTAGGACTGAATTCCAAACCTGAGAATGTTTCATTCAACCTGAAGTTATGCTTCCTCAACTGAACCTGAAGGAATGTTTGATTTAATGTCTCCTGTAAACTGAAATGTGAGAGTATTTCCTGAGAATTCCTAATAGGTGTAATGTTGTTTTAGTTCTTAACAGTAGACTAGTTAACCTGAGAATAGCCATTGCACTAGACAGAGTTGAGTGGGTTGATTCCTATAACCTGTCAACCACATTCCAGTTTTCACATTGTTAAAGACTTCACTTCTCTTCCTTTAACTGAAATTACTCTCTTAAAATATGCTAACTGTTGTGAAGTATTGGGTAGTAGTTAACTGTTGAATCAATTGCATTTCCTGTTTTCCAGGATATCAGTCAAATGACTTCTGTCTTCTCACTCACTGTTCAGGATTCACTACCACACCACACTTACATGTCTATGCCTAACACATACACACACTCTTGTATTTCATACTCTATATGTACTCACTGTTTTAGCCTAACACACATGTTTTCCTCTCATGTTTTCATTCACTAACACACACACTCTTGTACCCTCTTCACACACACAAACACATTTCATTCCTAGTCCATCTATATTCTAATCACATGTATATATAATTTGAGATGTGTTATATATGTGTGTTACCATATTGTATATATATAGGTATCCTGTATGTTTGTATGGTATACATATAATAGCCTATATGTTATGTGTAGGCTATATTATATTATATAGCTATGTCAATATGTGTATTGTTTTAGATATAGATAATATCTTGTGTTTGTGATTTATGGTTGGCTTAGGCATGGTATTGCCAAATAGCCTATGGCCTATATGTGTGTCTGCTTAACTAGTGAGCCTAGATTAGACTTGTGTAGTCTTGTTAGACTTAGAATAGACTAGTATAGACTAGTTTGACTTAGGTTGACTTGGGTGACCTAGTTTGACTTCTAGGGTTGACCAGAGTTGACCAAGAGTTGACTTTGGTCTAGATTGACCTAGATTCATGTAGAATGCATTGATTTGTATCTTATTATTATTTTAGACTCATAATAACTTGTACTGTTCTATAGGAGACAGACGCCACTCCTCGGACAGTATATATTCTCCAGATTCTCAGGATACAGGCGAGTACATTCTCTGATCATTTCATATCCTGCATTAGGAGTATATTCCTGCTTTAGATTACTTTACATGATGCTGACACATTGGAAACACGGATTAGTACTATATGGATCTTGTTGTGCGATGTTATCCCCTTAGCGGATACATCGGGTATTCGTGTTCGTGTACTTTATCATGAACATCGTGTACTCCTTGTATTTGTGAAATTCGTGTACGAAACGTGTGAAATCGTGTATAATCATGTATTCACTTGACCTTCGTGTACAATAACATAACTTAACTAGATCCTTGTGTATTGATTGGGGAGGGGGAGTAGAAGTGGTTATGTATTTAATCCAGTAGATTACTCGTGTACAACCTCTGTAGATTACTCGTGTACAATATCATGCCGTCTACATAACCATCTTGTGCTCTGAATCACTAGCACTATTAGTTCTCTATATACTGTAGCTATTTATTTATAGTCTCTCTCTTTTTATCATGTTATTCTTTCAGTATCTTGTATCTTACTCTCTAGCATGATTATATATCCTGACCTGCTATGATTTGTTGAGATGTACTGTACTTGCTCCTGTCCTGACTGGACCTGTTGAAAATTTTACAGAGGACGAGGCTGAGGCGTTCTGCCCTACCTACTACGATGCTACATTAGATGAGTGCCTGGACTTGGACCAGCAGCTGGATCTACTAGCAGTAGATGACACTCCCTTAGATTAGGATTGTCTTTACTTTTATGGATCACTGTATATAGATTCTTAGATACTTTGGGTTATGTACTTATTTTAGACACTTAGAATTCTGGATGTATCTCTGTGGTTTATTCTGTTCTGGATATTATCTATCATTCTATCTATCTTTATCCTGTTCTACCTTAGTTGTGATTGAGTTATATTCTGTTATGTCACCCCCATTCGAGGAGTATAACTGTTATTACCTTCAACTGTTAGATATTGTGACCTAGGACAGCGTTCTACCGTCGACACTACGGCGTAGGCTGGACGTAACCACGTCTCGTGCCCTTACTCTAGGGTGTGGGTCGTGACACATTTTTAGTGGTGGCCCATGCAGGTCTAGGTTAGAAATGTAGTGGTATTCGAACTAGAATATCGCTGCAGCCTGCAGTAGGAATTAGTATATTTTTGAAGGTACTCAATCACACTAGGAAAATTCCTTATCAGATTCTGTATATCTACTTTTGCTGCTTATTGTCTTCCTTAGAAAATTTTAATCTGTCCTTCCTTGATATTTCGATTCATTCTCAGTAATTGTTTCTTGTTTGATCTGTGTCTCCAGGATGGTTGAGATGCGATCGCATCGCCCTGTACTGGGAGATGCTGGAGAGGGGTCTAGTACCTCTCAACCTCAGCAGCAGCCAGCTCCCGGTGCCACGGGGCCAGTACAACTATCAGGAGTCGGTGTTTCTGCCACTTTTGGAGGAGCACCTCCACCAGTCAGGAGGCCGAGTGTTGTGATTCCTGAGATCCTTCCATCTCAGCAGCCTCCGCCTGCGGGGATGGTAGATGCTGCACATCTCTTCTCCTTCGTGGAGAGGATTCTTGAGTCCCTCCAGCAGCAGCAGACGAGGTAGACTGCAGATTTTCGTCAGGGGATCGATGAGGCACACCAGATGGTTTGCACCACAGTTGAGATGATTACTGCTCAGGGGACCTAGCAGCAGCCCCATCGGAGGGAGAAGGACATATAGGACTTCCAGAAGATAGACCCTCGGGAGTTCTTCGGCACAGAGGGCATCCACTATGCCGACGACTGGATAGAGCATATCGAGGAGATATTCAGGCTGACGAAGATACCAACTCGACTCCAGATCGAGGTGGAGGGCAGCCAGATGTAGGACTTAGCCCGTGCGTGGTATCAGACAGATCCCAGGGTGGGAGTTGAGGGCCAGACTTGGGCCCAGTTCAAGGAGCTGTTTAAGGAGCAGTTCTTTCCTGATATGGCTTTGGAAGGTATCGAGGCACAGTTCGAGGCTCTGGTTCAGGGGAACCAGACGGTAGCTGAGTATACTGCGGAGTTTTGTAGACTGGCCCGTTTCATAGATGACTTGACAGAGAAGACGAAGGCGAGGAAGTTTCGTCGAGGTCTGATTAGAGAGGTTCGGTCGTTGACTAAGAGCGACCGGAACGCTACATTCGCTGAGATATTTTCTGGGGCTATGGTGGCGGAGGACGACCTAGGGCTAAAGCAGAAGAGGGGTCGTGACTTCCAGGGTGGTAGCAGCAGTCAGGGTAGGCCAAGAGGCCTCACTTCCAGCATCAGCAGCCACAGAGGCCAATTCAGCAGTATCAGCAGCAGCACCAGCATCAGGGCCGTACACCTTTTCAGTAGGTGCAGCACCAGCAGCAGAGAGGGCAGCAGGCACCAAGGCAGCAGGCTGTTAGTTATACTTTCTGCAAGAAGCCTGGGCACAAGTAGAAGGAGTGGAGGAAGAGACTTGGCAGATGCTTGATGTGTGGATCAGCGGATCACCAGATGCGAGATTGTCCAGTGGCGTTGATGCATCCGATACCAGAAGGAGCTGGGGCAGCCAAGGCTCCAGCAGGTCAGCCGAGGGGACCAGCCCTGCAGACCCAGCAGCAGAGGTTCCAGCAGCACCAGCAGCAGACACGAGGTGGACAACAGGGGCGAGCTTTCGCCATGGCAGCTGAGGATGTCGAGGCCATCGGAGAGTTGATAGCAGGTTCGGTTCTCCTCGACTCCCTTCCAGCATTTGTACTTTTTGATTCTGGGGCTTTCCACAGCTTTGTGTCAGTATCGTATGCTATTAGACACAGTCTGGTTTCTGAACCATTGCCTAGGACCTGCAAGATCACGACCGGGGGTGGGGTCATCCTCATGAGTGATGTTTGCAGAGGGCGGAGCGTCATATTGGGAGGCCGAGAGTTGGGAGTAAGTTTACTCATCATGCCACTACCGAACTACGATATTGTATTAGGTATGGACTGGCTGAGTAGACACCACACCCGCATTGATTGCCGAGGAGGTACAGTTTTATTTGGGGCGCGAGGAGAGCCAGAGTTTGAGTACACCCGACGACAGGCAGAGGAGGACAGTGGCGTCTTTTGTGGAGCTTCAGTTGAGGAGCAGGTGGCTCCGTATCCCTTGATCGCAGAGTTTATGGACGTATTTCTAGAGGAGTTGCCAGGGCTTCCACCGGACAGGGATGTAGAGTTCTTGATAGACTTGGTTCCCGGTGCGGAACCGATCTCTCAGCATGTCTATCGAGTGAACAACAGTGAATTGGTGGAGCTGAAGAAGTAGGTGGATGAGCTGCAGGACAAGGGGTTCATCCGATCGAGTTCTTCACCTTGGGGTGCATCGGTACTTTTCGTACCCAAGAAGGATGGGTCGGTACGGATGTGTATCGACTACAGGGCACTTAACAACCTGACGATCAAGAACAGATATCCACTGCCGCGGATCGATGATCTCTTTGATCAGTTGAGCGGAGCTCGGGTGTTCTCCAAGATTGATTTGAGGTCAAGTTATCACCAGGTGAAGGTGAAGAGGAAGGATATTCCCAAGACCGCTTTCAGGACGCGGTACGGGCAGTTTGAGTTTTTAGTTATGCCGTTTGGGCTGACCAATGCACCAACAGTGTTTATGAACCTTATGAACAAGGTGTTCCATCAGTACTTGGACAATTTCGTGGTGGTATTCATTGATGATATCCTGGTGTATTCCAAGATAGAAGAGGAGCACGAGGAGCACTTGAGAGTAGTGCTAGAGACACTCAGGAGGGAGAGATTGTATGGAAAGCTCTCGAAGTGCGAGTTCTTCCTAGACAGAGTTGACTTCTTGGGTCATGTGGTGACTGGAGATGGTATCTCAGTCGACCTGAAGAAGATCACAGCAGTTGAGACTTGGGCAGCGCCGACTTCAGTGGCAGAGATCAGGAGTTTTCTGGGGCTGGCAGGATATTATAGGAGATCTGTGCAAGATTTCTCCCGGGTTGCAGAATCGTTGACTCGGTTGACCTGGAAGGATACTGAGTTTGTTTGGTCAGAAGAGTGTCAGGCAGCTTTTGATGAGTTGAAAAAGCGACTTACGACAGCTCCGATTCTGACATTGCCTTCAGGATCAGGTGGATTCCCTATTTATAGTGATGCTTCAGGGAAGGGGCTGGGTTGTGTCTTGTAGCAGCATGGGAAGATGATTGCCTATGCTTCCAGGCAATTACGTCTCCATGAGAAGAACTACCATACCCATGACCTGGAGATAGCAGCGGTGATTTTTGCTTTGAAGTTGTGGAAGCACTATCTGTATGGCGAGAGGGTGAAGATTTTCACGGATCACAAGAGCTTGAAGTATGTGTTTACGCAGAAAGAGCTCAACATGAGGCAGCGCAGATAGCTAGAGTTGATAAAGGACTTTGACATCTCACTTCAGTATCACCCAGGGAAGGCCAACGTGGTTGCCGATGCCTTGAGTAGGTATCCGACAGCCATGTGTTTGACTATGGATCGACACTTGCTTGCAAATTTGGAGAGCCTTGGGATTGAGGTGATTGTGCCAAGGGTGCAGATGCAGATATGGGGCCTTCAGATACAGTCAGACTTGATGAGAGGATCAAGGTGACGCAGTTCGAGGATGTGGCTCTGCGGTGTATCCGAGAGCAGGTTCGTACAGGGTTGGTGGATGGAGAGTTTTCACTTGCAGAGGATGGTGCCATGAGGCACGGTTCCAGGTTATGTGTGTCTACCGGGGAGCTCAGGGAGCAGATCATGCAGGAGGCTCACAGATCGCAGTACTCTTTACATCCTGGTGCCAACAAGATGTACAGGGATCTGCGAGAGCATATCTGGTGGTACAGGATGAAGCGGGAGGTAGCTCGCTTCGTAGCTAGATGCTTGGTCTGTCAGCAGGTCAAGGCAGAGAGGCAGAGGCCCGGAGGATTATTGCAGCCGTTGCCCATTCCAGAGTGGAAGTAGGAACATATCACCGTGGATTTCGTATCTGGGTTGCCGCGTACACCAGGAAGGAAAGACGCGATTTGGGTCATCGTTGACAGGTTGACCAAATCGGCCCACTTCTTGCCATTCAAGGTGGGTACGTCTACAGAGAGGCTTGCGGAGTTGTATATGAGGCAGATAGTCAGGATTCACGGAGTTCCCGTCAGCATCATCTCAGATCGGGATAGTCGCTTTACTTTCCATTTCTGGAGGAGTCTGCAGACTAGTTTGGGCACTCAGCTCAAGTTTAGTACTGCATACCACCCCCAGACGGACGGACAGTCAGAAAGGACTATTCAGACCCTTGAGGATATGCTGCGGACGTGCGTCCTGGATTTTGGAGGTTCCTGGGAGATCATCTACATTTGGGAGAGTTTGCTTACAACAACAGTTTTTAGGCCAGCATTGAGATGTCACCTTTTGAGGCTCTGTACGGGCGTAGGTGCTGTACACCCTTATCTTGGGATGATGTTGGAGAGCGAGCTTTACTGGGACCAGAGATGGTTGTTGATGCAGCCGAGAAGGTGAAGCTCATCAGGGACAGACTTTGCGTGGCGCAGGACAGACATCGGCACTGTGCCAATAGCCACCGAAGGCCGTTGGAGTTTGAGGTACAGATTTAGAGATAGGATTAGAAGTAGGTTGTATTTTGTTTTGTTTGATTGATCGTGTTTGATTTTTAGTAACTTGAGACCTTGCTTGTGATTAGGTTGGAGACATGGTTTTTCTGCGGATATCTCTGACTCGTGGTACGATACGTTTTAGTGGAGGTGGGAAGCTTAGCCCGCACTTCATCGGCCCTTTCGTTACCAGCGGAAGAGTCGGTGACGTGGCATACGGGCTAGACTTGCCACCTGCACTAGTGGGAGTTCACAATGTATTCCACATATCACAGTTGAGACGGTACATGGCTGACCCTAGCCATGTGCTCGATTATTCGGAGATTGAGGTTGGACCTACTCTCAGTTATCCAGAGCAGCCTGTGGAGATTCTGGATAGCCGGGAGAAGGTACTGAGGAACCAGGTGATACCCTTGGTACGCGTCGCATGGAGGCATCATTCTCTAGGAAAGTCTACCTGGGAGCGGGAGGATGAGATGCGCGAGCGGTACCCCTATCTTTTTGGACCTTGAGGTATACTTTTCTATCCTTCTCAGCAGTTAGTTTCGCCTTAATTTCAAGGACAATTATTTTAAGGAGGGTAGATTTGTCACTACCACTTTTCTAGCTTGAGGGTATTTTGGTCATTTTTAAAATTTTGGGAATTATTTGGAATTATTATGTATTATTTAGATTTATTAGAATTAATGTGATTTTTAGTATAGTTGATTTTGGTCCTATAGTTGACTTGACTAGTGTTGACCTTGGAGACTAACCTAGAGGCTAACCTAGGTCATGACTATTTGGTTAGGTTAAGAAATCCTAGCTTGACCTATGTTAGTGACATCAAACCCATTAGAATTATTTTGGGGAATTTAGGAATTAATTTGAATAGGAAATGACTTGTAGTTTCACAAATCATGACTTGTGATTTTAGCCTTTAAGGCCCAACCCAACCTAGTGGAACCCTAGCCCTATTCCAACAGCCCATTTGGCCGGCCACATGATCCCCCCCTCTATTTAATCCCTCCTAGAAATTAGGGCCAGCCTCTATTAGGAATTATTTGCTAGTTTGGAAAGAGATGAGCCTCCATCTTCCCTAATCCATAGAAAATCCATTTCAACTCCTTTTCCATCCAAATCAATTGCAATAGGACCTAAATTTATTGTTCTTGCTGTTGGTATTGAGTAATTTCAGGGAGGAGACAATTTGAAGGAGTTTTGGTGGTTTGAGGATCCTCTCATTTGGGGCTTTTTGTTGCATTTCAAATCCCTAGGTAATATTCTAATCTACACCTTGTAATTGCTGTTTATTTGCATATCTAGGATGCCCTAGGCCTACCCTAGCTGTAGGTGTAGCTAACCCTAAAATTTGAGTCCATTACGTGTCCGTATCGGACACGTATGAGCATATATATGAATGTGTTCGACGAAATGCCCCAAAGGGCATTTCGATCCTTTTTTTAGTTATAATTGAATAGAAAATTAGGGTTTGATCTCGCTTATGCATTTCTAGTGTACTGAGCGTGTTTTGATGTCGTGTCGAGTCCCCATAGACACGCGGACACGCGGTGCCCACACTGGCGCGCGCAGACCCTTTCCTCTGCTACTCGGGGGCCATAATTCACTGGACACGCCACCCCGACACGAGAAACTTGACACATGTGTCATACTCTTGACTGACACGGGGTTCCCCAAGTGGTACGACCCCTCGTGTCGTGTCGGACACTATATCGCGCGTGCACGGGGCACGCGCTGTGTGTATCAGTGTTCTTTTGGTTCATTGTCTTTAAATTTGATTTTAAATGTTTTATTTGTGTTTTAATTTGCTAAATTAGATCCTAATGTGATGTATATTCTATGTTGGAATTAATTTACATGTTTGTTTAGATTTTGGTATGGGATTGAAATCGAATAGGGGCTAAATTCATATTAACTAGTATATGTGGCTGATACCTTATTTTTTCAAATTCCTAGAACTTTAAAACCCTATTAAATCTATTTTAAATTGTTGTTTCAGTTACCTATTAGTATTCCTTCATGGTTGTAATCTATATTAGTTGATTCATAGTAGATTAGGTGGTGGATATGAAGAATGGGGCATTGAACTGAGTGTGGGATCAGTGTATCGACTGATACACTGATTCCAGGGTTCAGTTCCTAACTGTTCACATTTTTCTAGTTGTAATTCCAGTTCTTATTGATGATTTCAACTGTGAATCACTCTCACAGGTTTGTTAGTCCATATTAGTGCAATGTTTACATTCGATTTGGCTTTAGAGTTTGAGAATGAGAATTTGACATATGTGATGGTTTGAATGTTATTAAACTGTTAGCTAGGACTGAATTCCAAACCTGAGAATGTTTCATTCAACCTGAAGTTATGCTTCCTCAACTGAACCTGAAGGAATGTTTGATTTAATGTCTCCTGTAAACTGAAATGTGAAAGTATTTCCTGAGAATTCCTAATAGGTGTAATGTTGTTTTAGTTCTTAACAGTAGACTAGTTAACCTGAGAATAGCCATTACACTGGACAGAGTTGAGTGGGTTGATTCCTATAACCTGTCAACTACATTCCAGTTTTCACATTGTTAGTTAGACTTCACTTCTCTTCCTTTAACTGAAATTACTCTCTTAAAATATGTTAACTGTTGTGAAGTGTTGGGTAGTAGTTAACTGTTGAATCAATTGCATTTCCTGTTTTCCAGGATATCAGTCAAATGACTTCTGTCTTCTCACTCACTGTTCAGGATTCACTACCACACCATACTCACATGTCTAAGCCTAACACGTACACACACTCTTGTATTTCACACTCTATATGTACTCACTGTTTTAGCCTAACACACATGTTTTTCTCTCATGTTTTCATTCACTAACACACACACTCTTGTACCCTCTTCACACACACAAACACATTTCATTCCTAGTCCATCTATATTCTAATCACATGTATATATAATTTGAGATGTGTTATATATGTGTGTTACCATATTGTATATATATAGGTATCCTATATGTTTGTATGGTATACATATAATAGCCTATATGTTATGTATAGGCTATATTATATTATATAGCTATGTCAATATGTGTATTGTTTTAGATATAGATAATATCTTGTGTTTGTGATTTATGGTTGGCTTAGGCATGGTATTGCCTAATAGCCTATGGCCTATATGTGTGTCTGCTTAACTAGTGAGCCTAGATTAGACTTGTGTAGTCTTGTTAGACTTAGAATAGACTAGTTAGACTAGTTTGACTTAGGTTGACTTCGGTGACCTAGTTTGACTTCTAGGGTTGACCAGAGTTGACCAAGAGTTGACTTTGGTCTAGATTGACCTAGATTCATGTAGAATGCATTGATTTGCATCTTATTATTATTTTAGACTCATAGTGACTTGTACTGTTCTATAGGAGACAGACACCACTCCTCGGACAGTATATATTCTTCAGATTCTCAGGATACAGGCGAGTACATTCTCTGATCATTTCATATCCTGCATTAGGAGTATATTCCTGCTTTAGATTACTTTACATGATGCTGACACGTTGGAAACACGGATTAGTACTATATGGATCTTGTTGTGCGATGTTATCCCCTTAGCAGATACATCGGGTATTCGTGTTCGTGTACTTTATCGTGAACATCGTGTACTCCTTGTATTTGTGAAATTCGTGTACGAAACGTATGAAATCGTATATAATCATGTATTCACATGACCTTCGTGTACAATAACATAACTTAACTAGATCCTTGTGTATTGATTGGGACGGGGGAGTAGAAGTGGTTATGTATTCAATCCAGTAGATTACTCGTGTGCAACCTCTGTAGATTACTCGTGTACAACATCGTGCCGTCTACATAACCATCTTTTGCTCTGAATCACTAGCACTGTTAGTTCTCTATATACTGTAGCTATTTATTTACAGTCTCTCTCTTTTTATCATGTTATTCTTTCAGTATCTTGTATCTTACTCTCTAGCATGATTATATATCCTGACATGCTATGATTTGTTGAGATGTACTGTACTCGCTCCTATCTTGACTGGACCTGTTGAAAATTTTACAGAGGACGAGGCTGAGGCGTTCTGCCCTACCTACTACGGTGCTACATTAGATGAGTGCTTGGACTTGGACCAGCAGCAGGATCCACTAGCAGTAGATGACACTCCCTTAGATTAGGATTGTCTTTACTTTTATGGATCACTGTATATATATTCTGAGATACTTTGGGTTATGTACTTATTTTAGACACTTAGAATTCTGGATGTATCTCTGTGGTTTATTCTGTTCTGGATATTATCTATCATTCTATCTATCTTTATCCTGTTCTACCTTAGTTGTGATTGAGTTATATTCTGTTATGTCACCCCCATTCGGGGAGTATAACTGTTATTACCTTCAACTGTTAGATGTTGTGACCTAGGACAGCGTTCTACCGCCGACACTGCGGCGTAGGCTGGACGTAACCACGTCTCGTGCCCTTACTCTAGGGTGCGGGTCGTGACAGAGGAGGAGGCCTACGGGTTAAAGATGAGGGATTTGGGGTTAGAAAAGAGGGAATAGCGGGATTTAGTTAGTTTTATGGGGGGAAGGGTTTTGGAAAGAGAGGGAAAGTTTTTGGAATAGCCACTAATTTTTCAATCGCTGAATAGGAGTAATTAGCTTTTAGGTACTTCCGACTTCTTAGCGACTAACTTCGTTCAGTCGCTGAATAATTTCATAAAAGTAGCAACATTCTACCGACGGAATGGCAATTAACTATTTTATTCATAAAATTAATTTGTCCTCTAGTCAAAATTTAGTCGGTAGTAAGTCGCAAATTAGCGACCTAAAATGGTTATTCGCTAAATTAGTCGCTAAATTACCATAATTTTGTAGTGTTTGAGAGATCAAACCGAATGAAGAAGGACGTCCATGAAAGCAACGAAGAAAAAACAATCTGCTTTGGATGTAAGAAGATAGGGCATATCAAGAAGGACTGTCCATTGTCAAAGAAAAGTAGTCCATATGATCGATTAAGGTCAAGCAGGAAAGCTACAACAGGTCGAAAGTTTGCTAAAACTAGCATCTGGCACGAAAGTAAGGACAGTAAATCAGAGGAGGAGGACAGACCCAGCAATACTGTAAATGTCTATCTAATAGCTTTCGATAAGGTATCTTCTAACCCTCTATATGATGATTTTACTTTCGATGAGCTAGAAACTGCCTTTAGCGAACTACTTGATGAACACGTGAATGTTTTAGCCAAGTACAAGCAATCTCGCAAAGAGGTTAAGGCTTACACAAATTAAGTAGCTAGATTGTCAAATCTTGTTGAAGATATAAAAGAGACATCTACTACCAGTAGCACGGGTGAGATAGCCAAACTTAAAGTAGACTATCATGAGGCTATCCTCACCATTGAAAAGAAAGAGACTATGTCAAAGTGCAAGAGCTTTATAACATAAAGAAGAAGAGACACTTAGTCACAGAGAAAGACTCGTTGATATGACTGCCAAATATGAGAAGTATTGTGCAATTTCTAAAAAGTTAGAAATCAAATTAGGCAAACAGGTCATCCCTATTACACAGCCTAAGGTTAGTTCTCATGTTAATCATAGGAAGAATAAACCATAGAAAGTATCCAAACAACACGTTTCACACAATTATGCTTTCACTGATAGGTTTTCAAAGAAGACACAAGAATGTCAACACAGAAACAAAAAACACATTTTTAGAACTTACTTGAACGTACTCTGGTACTCACGGGCACATATCACAGTATTATCAAACAAAGAAACTTCTTGAAATCAAATAGTTGCTTGGATTCCTATAACTAATAAAAAAGGACCCTCGAAGAAATAGGTACCAAAGGAATCATCTACTTATTTTGTAGGTGGACCCTCAATCCTTTAATGCTAGAAGCAAGTGGATTCTCGATAGCGGATGTTCGTGGCACATGACTGGTGATGCATCTTTATTCGCTACGCTATCGATGAAGAAATAAGGATACGTCTCCTTCGAAGATAACTTGAGAGGTGATATAATTGAAAATGACACTGTTGGTATGTCTCCTTATCCAGTAATAAAGGACGTACGTGTAGTCATGGAGTTGAAACATAACCTATTGTCACATCCATTTTTCTAGTTTAAGGTTATTTTGGTGATTATAATTTTTTTTGATTATTTTAATATATTATATTATTGGTATTGTGATTTTTGGCCTTTTGATAGTATAGCCTTGGTGCAACCTAGCCTAGTGTCTCACCATGACTTAGTGACTTAGTTAGCATGATTAGTTAGTGTTAGTAATCCTATTCTAGTTAGTTTCAAGTTAGAAGCTAATTAGAAATCATTAGTTAACATTTAGTTAGAACCCCTTGATTATTAATTCGTTTTAACCTATAGAGAGAAGCCCGAGCCCATTGATTATGAAACCCTAGCCCAATCCCATATGTGGCCGGCCAAGTAAGGTCCCATATCCCTATTTAATATCTCTTAATGAGACTTGCATCTCTTTTTCCATCCTTTCTCATTCTGGCAAAACCCTAGGTATGTATCTTTCCTATTCTCTTCATTTCTCTTCCTTTTTAATCATAGTCTTTTGCATTGGGTTCTAATTTAAGTTTGTGGACTATTAGTGGCTAGCAATCTCAGCTTTGAAGAGTTTTCGATCATTCAAGTTGAAGGAAGGATCTTCACTTTTGGAGCTTTTATAGGGAATTCACCCTCAATAGGTAATCTCTTCAAATCCCTTCGAATCCATGAATTCTTTCCATAAATGCATCCATCTAGGTGTCCCCTAGCTGTAGGATGAGTTTTATAGGAATTGGTATTGGTTTGGTATCCGTATCGGACACGTATCAGTGTTTTTACGTACGTGTTTGATGAAATGCCCAAAAGAAATTTTTATTGTTGTTTTCCAAATATTTTTGAACAAAAATGTAGATCTATATGTTACTTATGAATTTGTGTTGCACTGAGGTAAAATTCGTGCTGTGTTCGTGTCCAAATTGGGCACGAACCCGCTCGCACACGAGCTGTGTCTGTGTCATACTGCTTGGGCACTGTAGCGGACACGATAGAACTTCATGACCCCAAACTTGGTGGACATGTAGGGCACATGTCTGACATGAGGCTGATCAAGTTTTATGAGATTTCATCGAGTGGATCTCGAGAAATCTCACGTGCACTGATTTTACCTACACTGTGCGCACGGGAAAAATCTTGACTGGTACGCGTGTCGTATCACGCGTACACGTGTCGATTGTGTCTCGTGTTATGTCGTGTGTGTAGGCCTATACATGGGCTACACATGGACACGAGCACGAGACATGTCGTGCCTCATGTCGTGTCCACGAGTTCGTGGACTCGCCGCACGAGACAGTCTGTCCGTATGTGCATATTTAGTGATTATGATGGTTTGGACACTTCGTGTCCTATTGTATGGACACGATACACTTTGTAGGACACATACAATTGTACACGACACATTCTTGACCATCAATTTGATATTTAATTGATTTTGTGATGATTAACTTAGGGTTTACTCATTTTACTGATACTAGGTTCGGGTAAATGCATTTTCAGAGTTTTAAACTAAATTAAATTGCTAACTTATGATTAATTGATGATGGTTAACATAAATACATGTCTGGATTGATGTTTCATAGCTGGGTTTTACATTGAATCAGGACTAAGTTTGTATTCTATGTTTTCGAATATGTGGGATACTCGAAACAGGGCTGAAATATGAAGTTTTGGTTTAATTCCATATATGTTTGTTATTTCTGAGATATGGATATTGATATCCTGAGAACTGCGGTTAGCTTTTAATGTAAATTGTTTGGGTTCTATGACATTCATTTTGTCAATTGACAGTAGGTCGTTTTAGGGTTGATACTTCATGTATCATTTTGATTTTTTCTCAAATATGAGTTGGTATTCATTATATATGAATTTGTTTACTGTTTTCTTCCTTTATGAACTGTGAACATGGAGTTGTATTCATACTTGAAGTTATTCTCAGATTTTCTGTGACGACCTGTACCCACTGTGAGGGTACGAGTACGTAACAGCGCCCAGCCTACGCCGCAGTGTCGGCGGTAGAACGCTGTTCTAAGTCTCTAACTAACCATCAACTCATGCAGTATATAGTGTGCTCATCATGATCAACTCCGAACGGAGGACAACTATAAGCTATGGTGTAACTCAATCACAGTCTAAGCACGATAAGATATCACAGAAATATAACTAAGAAATTAAAGACAACAAAACTACTGATATAATAACAACAAACTCAAAAATCTCAAATACAACTCAAGTCTCAATTCTATATATATACAACTCCAGTTCTAGACATGAAAACTAAAACAAGACCAACTAGCTAAACTCCCGATCACTCCTGAGTGTCGGGGCCATAGGTAGCTAAGCCATCTCCTGGTCTGTAACATGTAGGGCATGTGTCCTCACGGCAATCATCTGTAAAATTTACAACAGGTCCAGTCAGGACAGGAACGAGCACATCTCATCTAGATAACCCAAGTAATTGACAGAGAACTATAAAGCAGTTATAGACAGTTGTATTGATGAAAATGGCAGTTTATATTCAGGTGATGGTAGGAAAGACAGATAAAGTGCAAGGAAAGTAAATAACTAAACAAGAGAAGAATCATAGCAATGAAGACTGTAAAAATAGAACTAGCTGAACCAGAGTAATATGGTATAAAGTCCAGGCAGCAATGTAGACCAGTGTAACTCCAATGTAAGTCCAGTACAGGATGAATCTAATACAAGATGAATCCAGTAAGGGACGATTCCAGTTATAGTGATCAATGATTCCAGGGTGAGTCCAGCCTATACTCTAGCAGTGTGTTTTAAAATACCGAGTTCGACATGAAAACGGCTGTAGGTAATACGGCACATCACACACCTGGCCGGGTTTGAGATGACTATCATTCCAGTAGAGTCCAGTTGGGAGATTCCAGATTGGGGTATGTCAACATGTCATACTCTAGTATTTCCCCTTCCAGCAAGTGAATCCAGAATTCCGACACAATAATTCAAGATGAGTCCAGCCAAAATATAATGATACCAGTAAATGATTCCAGTAAATGATTCTAGTAGGTGATTCCAGTAATAGAAGCCAGGGATGATGATACCAGTAATAGAGGCCAAAAAATAAAAGTGTGTCGTATACATGAATCCAGAAATATCCACACGTGTTGTAACAGAGAATCACATACAACTAACTAGAACTAAAGTACAGTAATTGACAAGTAAATGAGAGAACTATCAGAGAATGTACCCGCCTGATACTCTGAAAAGAATAATGTAATATCAGATGACTGCACCGGAGTCACAATGTCCTAAATAGAGCAGTACAGGTTATAATGTGTTTAAAATAAGATAAATGAAGTTTACGATGCAATCTACATGATTTCCAGGCCAATCTAGGTCAAAGTCAACTCTAAGTCAAACCTGGTTAACTGTCTAGGTCAAACTAGGTCCAAGTCAAACTTGGTCAACTCTGGGTCAACCCAAGTCAATACTCTAGTCAAACTAGGTCAATTGGGCCTAGTAGGTCAAATTCTTTGTCATTCCATAGGCTAATACCCTAGGATACCTCAGTACTATATCACACATACATAAATCCTACTCAAGGCTAACTTATATAACATATATATATTTACATACTAGACTAAATCCTTAGACATATATAAATATGCATACTCATGATGTCTACTAATATATTAGTATAAACTAGGGGCTATATAATACTATACCTACTCCCTAGACTAAAGTTCTTACATGTATAGCCTATTACCCATGTTACATCAATATTCATATATCAAGTACTCAAGCTACAAGCCTTACCCCCATATTGATACCACACTTGAACTCCTGAAGCCAAGTCTTCACTCCAGGTTCAACTATAATCCTATACCTAAAATACTCTATTATCCACACAAAATTCCATATCTATTTAGTGATAGGAGGAACCCCTATACCTTCAATTCCTTATTCAACTCCTCTCTTATTACAGTTCAGTCCAAACTGAACCTACTTCCTTCTCAAATTTCCCAGGTAACAAATGCTAAGCCCCCTAACATTCAGTCTAATACCAACCCTTATCTTTATTCTCTATATCTGCTGCTAGTCCAAGTGGACTGACATTCAGCCCCCTTCACTGAACCCTTCATCAACCATTGATATAATTTAGGATACTATACCAATGTTAAGATTCCTACTTAACCTCTTCAACTCAGTTTGTAACTGATTTCCCCCAATTCATCCTTCCTTCACTCACTACAACATGAATGTCCACTCTTGGTTAATCCAAGGGAATGAACCCCTAAACTGTTCGACCCTCTTCTGATATGCTAATACTTAAGGTGTTAGTCACACTTACCTTCCCTCTCTTAATTACTACTGCAGGGCCTAATCTCGAGCTCCCAACTCCAGGTATCTTGTATCCTCTAATACTCCAAGTACCCTTGGCTGAACCCAATTCTAGTTAAGGCCAACATCACCCCCTATACAAAACTCTTGGATATAGGTCTATTGCCCCAGATTTTTGATACATTGATCCTATACTACCCCTGATACATGCCCACTGCTGCCTTCTTCTTCATATTGTTCCACAATTCCCCCCCTAGTGCACACACCAATACACACAAATGTGAGCTATCAACTGCCAAGTAGTATCCCAAGGACTGAAGGAGAGAGGAAAAACTGGGAAAAGCAGTAACTAATCTCAGAAAATTCTTGAGACAAGGACATGTCACTCTAACAGTTAAACTCAGATTTGTGTAACAATCAATGTGTATTTGTGTGTATAATGAACTCATGGGCCCGACTGAACAACCATGTTCAGGTATTCAACTGAACACCTGCATATGGGTATAGGTCTGAAACTAACCCAAGAAACTGAGTTAAAGCCAAAGGACAACCCTCTAATACATAAAATGGGTTTAAACTAAGTAGTGGCAACATGTGACAGTCCAAAGTAAACAAACTCAGGAAATAACATAGCCTATAACAGTGTACCATTACAGTCAGGTGCTCTCAGATTTTGGCATAATGTAGATGGGTGTGTGTGGGTTTGTAGCAGCTAAAGGGTTAAGGGTTTATGATTGTTGCATATGGGTGTTAAGGACAGCAATATACATCTCAGTCTTAATACAATAATCAATGTGTGTGCATGGGAAACAATCAGTGTGTACATATGTACTATGGTGAGGAACAATATAATGTGTAAATTGGTGTGTAATGTGATACATATATAGGAAACAGTGTGTGTGTCCTATGACAGTTTAAATTAGTGTGTGTGGCAAATCAGATTTATAGGTTCAGGTATGCATGAGTGTGTGGCTTAGTGAAAGGGGCAGTTCAATTGCAAATTCTCAGGTTTATCCCTGTTTCAGTGTGCATTTGAACTTAAAATCGAATCCAAAATTAAACCCAATGCATTTCCTATGAACTCAGAGATGTAGACTTAATTCTCACGTATGTACATACATGTAGACATTAAATTATCACAATTTAACATTTAATTGAATTCACAAAACTCTGAGAATTGTACTGCACTGAACCTTATCAGAACATATTAAAAAAAAACCAATTTCACATTCGAATTACAATAAAACTTCAAATTGATGATTGGTAAACGTGTGTGAACATGCTATGGTGTCATACAGGCTATGTCGTGTCCAAAGAAGTCGACACGACGTGTCCAAATGCTGAAAACCAAGTATCAGAGTGTAGCAGTGTCAGCAGGCCTCGTGCAGAGGTGCAACGTGATCTAGGGACTCGTGTGTCCACCCCAGAGCCTTGTGCTCGTGCCTACGGGTTTGCCCAACATAGGGGAACGTGCTCGTGTGTCTGCAACATGTCCACGACACGCGTGTCACGTGTACGAGACACGTATCAGTCGCATTTTATGCGTGCGTGTGCGCCTGTGCAAAATCTGTGCGGGTCGATTTTCTCTTTGCACACAAAACGAGAACCCACAAAATTTTGTAGGTCTCGTGTCAGTCATGTGTCCTAGGTGTGTAAAAATTTTCGTGTCAAAACGTGCAGTATCGTGTCCGCTACAATGCCCGACCAGCAGGACACTGCACGGTGTCCTCGTGCACGCCTGTGTGCTCAAAAATGGACACGAACGTGTCCAGAAATGTGTTCAGAAGGACACGAATATGAAGTACACATATAGAGCAACAAATTCATATAATTAGTTTTACAAAAATCGAAAATAAAAACCTTAGTGGCATTTAATCAAACACCTACAATACAATACGACACGTGTCCGATACGGGCACCAAACGGACACGAAATCCACCCAATTTCAGGGACACCTAGGGGACTCCTAGATCTAGCCCTACATGCAAAGAAAACCGAAATTTAAATTAATTTAGAGGGTTTTACCTATATGTGCAAAAAGCTTGGAAAAGCTTCAAATGGGGGATTCCTCCTCTTGATGGCAAAAGCTCTAAATTGACCCAAAGCTGGGATTAAACCCCAAAATCAGAAAATAGGAGAGTATTAGGTTCTAATGCAAGAAACTAGAATTAAAAAAGAATTAAAATAGATTTATGAGGATTTTTGGAAGGGGGACAAATACCTTTCTTTTCCAATGTTGAAATGAATAAAGAAAGAGGCAAGCCCTAGAGAATAAGTGTTTATATAGGGTAGGGATCCCTATGGCTGGTCATTTAGGGTTTGGTTAGGGTTAGGGCTTCTAGTTATGGGCCATGGGTCAAGTCATGATCAAATAAATCATCAAGCAATAAGTCATTTCATGAAACCACAAGCCATGACTTAAATTCACTAAACCAAGTCCCCTCATTCTAAAATTAGTTTCTAATGACTAAAAGTAGGTTAACCTAAGTTAGACTAGGGTCACCATGGCTATGGTTAGCTTCTAGGCTAGTTCACTAGGTCTCAACAAGTTAAGGTCAAACTAGAACTCACCAATTCAACAAATCACCAAATAATTCAAATAAGTCAAAATGACCAAATTACCCCTAGGCTAAAAATGATAATTAAGTCATCCTAATGACATGGTTAGGCTCTAGGTCATGCAGTCTCTAGGGTTTTACTTGCAGCACATCAAAATCACAAGTCATGACTTAAAACAGTTTTTAAATAGTTTAAAAATAATTTAAAAATCACCAAAAATCATAATATGAAATAAATACAATAAATTATAATTATAATTACAAAGTTTCAAAAATACCCTCATTTGGAAAACTGGGTGTTACAATCCTACCCACCTTATAATAATTTCGTCCTCGAAATTAAGATGATCGTACCCCTACTAGGTCAAACCCCCAACAATCAAGGTCGATAGTTAACATGCTACACAATCCTATTGGTCATGATATCACGTTCTTGATCAGGGTCACTATACTATCTATCCCAGCACAAACATCCTGACAGGTACTAATGAACTCACACAACAAGGTGGAAAGAAGAACAGGAAGGACATACCTGCAAACCCGTCACCCGTAGCGTCGGTCTACTCGACCGTCAGCGCAAAAGCCCTGCCCCTCTGGGGTGTATCCCTCTGATGGTGCGGGGCACGGTGCTGCGCTACAGGTGGCCTAGCTCCCTCTATCTAATCCATGACACTCAAGTAATATCCACCTTGATATTCCACTCAATTATACTAGGGCACCATCTATATGGTATCTATCCTGCAATCTGATAATCATACCCGTCTATCCAGAACCATGTTACCAGAATCTTCGTCACACCAGTAAGTATGGCTGCGATAATCCATAGAGTCCACAACTAATATACATACCTCTAGAATCATGGTATTTAAAATTTTTGCATTGCCGCTAGCTTGGCTGCAAAAACCTTAAATTTCTACACCCGAGAAATATATCCAAAATCAGACTCTATCTCATCGCCCAACCAGCTGATATGGCTGTAGAAGACTCTAGATTCCATGACTGAGGCAACCTAGCCCATAATGTTATCTTGGTAGAAAATCAAGTCAATAATGAATACCAAGAATCAAATTCAACGATGAACAAGGAAGATAGACAGATACTGTCAGAATCAAATTTCGAGATAGTTTATAATGAGATTCTCAAGGGTCATCCCAGGAATCTTCTCAAGTAGTCCTGACTGTGATTGAGTGCCTCTCTGGTAAAGCCTATCTCTCAATCCTATCGCAGGCTCGCAGCAGTACAACTAAGCCGTCGTACTACCACGATATCGTACTAATGCGACTCTCGACCTGCATGGGCCGCCACTAAAAATATGTCACGACCCGTACCCACTGTGAGGGTACAAG
This sequence comes from Iris pallida, assembly GCA_029216955.1. NCBI lineage: Eukaryota > Viridiplantae > Streptophyta > Magnoliopsida > Asparagales > Iridaceae > Iris > Iris pallida. The sequence continues at coordinate 5,644,903 of JANAVB010018198.1, forward strand.
TACGTAACAGTGCCCAACCTACGCTGCAGTGTCGGCAGTAGAACGCTGTTCTAAGTCTCTAACTAACCATCAACTCATGCAGTATATAGTGTACTCATCATGATCAACTCCGAACGGAGGACAAGTATAAGCTATGGTGTAACTCAATCACAGTCTAAGCACGATAAGATATCACAAAAATATAACTAAGAAATTAAAGACAACAAAACTACTGATATAATAACAACAAAGTCAAAAATCTCAAATACAACTCAAGTCTCAATTCTATATATATACAACTCCAGTTCTAGACATGAAAACTAAAATAAGACAACTAGCTAAACTCCCGATCACTCCTGAGTGTCGGGGCCATAGGTAGCTAAGCCATCTCCTGGTCTGTAACATGTAGGGCATGTGTCCTCAGGACAATTATCTGTAAAATTTACAACAGGTCCAGTCAGGACAAGAACGAGCACATCTCATCTAGAAAACCTAAGTAATTGACAGAGAACTATAAAGCAGTTATAGACAGTTGTATTAATGAAAATGGCAGTTTATATTCAGGTGATGGTAGAAAAGACAGATAAAGTGCAAGGAAAGTAAATAACTAAACAAGAGAAGAATCATAGCAATGAAGACTGTAAAAATAGAACTAGCTGAACCAGGGTAATATGGTATAAAGTCCAGGCAGCAATGTAGACCAGTGTAACTCCAATGTAAGTCCTGTACAGGATGAATCTAATACAAGATGAATCCAGTAAGGGACGATTCCAGTTATAGTGATCATTGATTCCAGGGTGAGTCCAGCCTATATTCTAGCAGTGTGTTTTAAAATACCGAGTTCGACATGTAAACGGCTGTAGGTAATACGGCACATCACACACCTGGCCGGGTGTGAGATGGCTATCATTCCAGTAGATTCCAGTTGGGAGATTCCAGATTGGGGTATGTCTACATGTCTTACTCTAGTATTTCCCCTCCCAGCAAGTGAATCCAGAATTCCGACACAATGATTCAAGATGAGTCCAGCCAAAATATAATGATACCATTAAATGATTCCAGTAAATGATTCCAGTAAATGATTCCAGTAGGTGATTCCAGTAATAGAAGCCAGGGATGATGATACCAGTAATAGAGGCCAAAAAATAAAAGTGTGTCGTATACATGAATCTAGAAATATCTACACGTGTTGTAACAGAGAATTGCATACAACTAACTAGAACTGAAGTACAGTAATTGACAAGTAAATGAGAGAACTATCAGAGAATGTACTCGCCTGATACTCTGAAAAGAGTAATGTAATATCAGATGTCTGCACCGGAGTCACAATATCCTAAATAGAGCAGTACAGGTTATAATATTTTTAAAATAAGATAAATGAAATTTACGATGCAATCTACATGATTTTTAGGCCAATCTAGGTCAAAGTCAACTCTAAGTCAAACCTGGTCAACTGTCTAGGTCAAACTAGGTCCAAGTCAAACTTGGTCAACTCTGGGTCAACCCAAGTCAATACTCTAGTCAAACTAGGTCAATTGGGCCTAGTGGGTCAAATTCTATGTTATTCCATAGGCTAATACCCTAGGATACCTCAGTACTATATCACACATACATAAATCCTACTCAAGGCTAACTTATATAACATATATATATTTACATACTAGACTAAATCCTTAGACATATATAAATATATATACTCATGATGTCTACTAATATATTAGTATCTACTAGGGGCTGTATGATACTATACCTACTCCCTAGACTAAAGTTCTTACATGTATAGCCTATTACCCATGTTACATCTATATTCATATATCAAGTACTCAAGCTACAAGCCTTACCCCCATATTGATACCACACTTGAACTCCTGAAGCCAAGTCTTCACTCCAGGTTCAACTGTAATCCTATACCTAAAATACTCTATTATCCACACAAAATTCCATATCTATTTAGTGATAGGAGGAACCCCTATACCTTCAATTCCTTATTCAACTCCTCTATTATTACAGTTCAGTCCTAACTGAACCTACTTCCTTCTCAAATTTCCCAGGTAACATATGCTAAGCCCCCTAACATTCAGTCTAATACCAACCTTTATCTTTATTCTCTATATCTGCTGCTAGTCCAAGTGGACTGACATTCAACCCCCTTCACTGAACCCTTCATCAACCATTGATATAATTTAGGATACTATACCAATGTTAAGATTCCTACTTAACCTCTTCAACTCAGTTTGTAACTGATTTCCTCCAATTCATCCTTCCTTCACTCACTACAACCTGACTGTCCACTCTTGGTTAATCCAAGGGAGTGAACCCCTAAACTGTTCGACCCTCTTCTGATATGCTAATACTTAATGTGTTAGTCACACTTACCTTCCCTCTCTTAATTACTACTGCAGGGCCTAATCTTGAGCTCCCAACTCCAGGTATCTTGTATCCTCTGATACTCCAAGTACCCTTGGCTGAACCCAATTCTTGTTAAGGCCAACATCACCCCCTATACAAAACTCTTGGATATAGGTCTATTGCCCCAGATTTATGATACATTGATCCTATACTACCCCTGATACATGCCCACTGCTGCCTTCTTCTTCTTATTGTTCCACAATTCCCCCTAGTGCACACACCAATACACACAAATGTGAGCTATCAACTGCCAAGTAGTATCCCAAGGACTGAAGGAGAGAGGAAAAACTGGGAAAAGCAATAACTAATCTCAAGAAATTCCTGAGACAAGGATATGTCACTCTAACAGTTAAACTCAGATTTGTGTAACAATCAATGTGTATTTGTGTATATAATGAACTCATGGGCTCGACTGAACAACCATGTTCAGGTATTCAACTGAACACCTGCATATGGGTATAGGTCTGAAACTAACCCAAGAAACTGAGTTAAAGCCAAAGGACAACCCTCTGATACATAAAATGGGTTTAAACTAAGTAGTGGCAACATGTGACAGTCCAAAGTAAACAAACTCAAGAAATAACATAGCCTATAACAGTGCACCATTACAGTCAGGTGCTCTCAGATTTTGGCATAATGCAGATGGGTGTGTGTGGGTTTGTAGCAGCTAAAGGGTTAAGGGTTTATGACAGTTGCATATGGGTGTTAAGGACAACAATATACATCGCAGTCTTAATACAATAATCAATGTGTGTGCATGGGAAACAATCAGTGTGTACATATGTACCATGGTGAGGAACAATGTAATGTGTAATCTGGTGTGTAATGTGATACATATATAGGAAACAGTGTGTGTGTCCTATGACAGTTTAAATTAGTGTGTGTGGCAAATCAGATTTATAGGTTTATATATGCATGAGTGTGTCGCTTAGTGAAAGGGGCAGTTTAATTGCAAATTCTCAGGTTTATCCCTGTTTCAGTGTGCATTTGAACTTAAAATCGAATCCAAAATTGAACCCAATGCATTTCCTATGAACTCAGAGATGTAGACTTAATTCTCACGCATGTACATACATGTAGACATTAAATTATAATAATTTAACATTTAATTGAATTCACAAAACTTTGAGAATTGTACTGCACTGAACCTTATCAGAACATATTAAAAAAACCAATTTCACATTCGAATTACAATAAAACTTCAAATTGATGATTGGTAAACGTGTGTGAACATGCTATGGTGTCATACAGGCTATGTCGTGTCCAAAGAAGTCGACACGACGTGTCCAAATGCTGAAAACCAAGTATCAGAGAGTAGCAGTGTCAGCAGGCCTCGTGCAGAGGTGCAACGTGATCTTGGGACTCGTGTGTCCACCCCCGAGCCTTGTGCTCGTGCCTACGGGTTCGCCCAACATAGGGGAACGTGCTGGTGTGTCTGCAACATATCCACGACATGCGTGTCGCGTGTACGAGACACGTATCAGCCGTGTTTCCTGCGTGCGTGTGTGCCTGTGCAAAATCCGTGCGGGTCGATTTTCTCCTTGCACACAAAACGAAAACCCACGAAATTTTGTAGGTGTCGTGTCAGTCATGTGTCCTAGGTGTGTACAAATTTTCGTGTCAAAACGTGCTGTGTCGTGTCTGCTACAGTGCCCGAGCAGCAGGACACTGCACGGTATCCTCGTGCACGCGTGTGTGCTCAAAAATGGACACGAACGTGTCCAGAAATGTGTTCAGATGGACAAGAATGTGAAGTACACATATAGAGCAACAAATTCATATAATTAGTTTTACAAAAATCGAAAATAAAAACCTTAGAGGCATTTAATCAAACACCTACAATACAATACGACACGTGTCCGATACGGGCACCAAACGGACACGAAATCCACCCAAATTTTAGGAACACCTAGGGGACTCCTAGGTCTAGCCCTACATGCAAAGAAAACCGAAATTTAAATCAATTTAGAGGGTTTTACCTATATATGCAAAAAGCTTGGAAAAGCTTCAAATCGGGGATTCCTCCTCTTGATGGCAAAAGCTCCAAATTGACCCAAAGCTGGGATTAAACCCCAAAATCAGAAAATAGGAGAGTATTAGGTTCTAATGCAAGAAACTAGAATTAAAAAGGAATTAAAATGGATTTATGGAGATTTTTGGAAGGGGGACAAATACCTTTCTTTTCCAATGTTGAAATGAATAAAGAAAGAGGCAAGCCCTAGAGAATAAGTGTTTATATAGGGTGGGGATCCCTATGGCTGGTCATTTAGGGTTTGGTTAGGGTTAGGGCTTCTAGTTATGGGCCATGGGTCAAGTCATGATAAAATAAATCATCAAGCAATAAGTCATTTCATGAAACCACAAGCCATAACTTAAATTCACTAAACCAAGTCCCCTCATTCTAAAATTAGTTTCTAATGACTAAAAGTAGGTTAACCTAAGTTAGACTAGGGTCACTATGGCTAGGGTTAGCTTCTAGGCTAGTTCAATAGGTCGCAACAAGTCAAGGTCAAACTAGAACTCACCAATTCAATAAATCACCAAATAATTCAAATAAGTCAAAATGATCAAATTACCCCTAGGCTAAAAATGATAATTAAATTATCCTAATGACATGGTTAGGCTCTAGGTCATGCAGTCTCTAGGGTTTCACTTGCAGCACATCAAAATCACAAGTCATGACTTAAAACAGTTTTTAAATAGTTTAAAAATAATTTAAAAATCACCAAATATCATAATGTGAAAAAATACAATAAATTATAATTATAAGTACAAAATTTCAAAAATACCCTCATTTGGAAAACTGGGTGTTACAATCATAATGTATATATATTATATTATATTATATTTTGAAGGAATGAATATATATTTATATTGTGATTTTGTCTATTAGATATAGCCTATGGTTTAATAAACTAGCTTAGGATTGACCCAATGAGCCTAAATTGGCCGACTTTACTATCAAGTTGACCAAGTTGACAAAAGTCAACATTAAGTCAAACTTGATCCAAATCGACTCAAATAGACTTGGAATGACTAGATAACTTGTGTTTGACCTAAAATTTGGTCGATGGACTAGTTGATTTATAGTTGACCAGGTTTGACCAGAGTTGACCAAGGGTTGACTTTGACCTAGAAGTACCTAGAATCATTTAGAATGCATTGTAGGCTATTCTTATTTCCCGTTAGACATGTTGTGACCTGTGTTACTCTAAATAGGACTCAGATACTCCAGTTCGGACTCATATTCTCATCAAACAGTCAGGATATCAGGCGAGTACATTCTCTGACCGTTTTATACTTGTTAGGAATTATATTCTTGTCATAGTTTAATTTACTTGATGCTGACACGATATTATCACGGATTAGTACTATATGGATCTTTACATGAGATGTTATCCCCCTCGGGTGCATCGAATACATCATGTCATGTGCTTTTCACGAACATCATGTATTTTGTGGACTCTTATTATTCATGTATACTCATGTGCTTTGATGTACTCTCATGATCTCATGAGCTTTATATAATTGCGGAGCCAATGACTAGGCTCACTCGGAAGGACGTAGAGTTTGTGTGGACAGAGGACTGCCAGGCTACGTTCGATGAGCTGAAGAAGAGGCTGACGATAACTCCCATATTGACGTTGCCATCCGGTTCCAACAGTTTTTCTATCTATAGTGATGCTTCTGGTAAGGGCTTGGGATATGTTTTGGAGCAGAACAAGAAGGCGATAGCATATGCATCCAGACAGCTGCGACCACATGAGAAGAATTACCCCACCCACGATCTAGAGCTGGCAGCAGTTATATTCGTCCTGAAGTTGTGGAAACACTACTTGTACTGAGAGCATGTGGAAATATTCACTAACCACAAAAGCTTGAAGTATGTTTTCACACAGAAGGAGCTGAATATGAGGCAACGCAGATAGCTGTAATTGATGAAGGTTTTCGATATCTCGTTGTAGTACCATCCGGAGAAGACGAACATAGTTGCGGATGCCTTGAGTCGGTACCCAGTGGCTATGTTCTTGACGAGAGACCGACATTTGTTTGCAGACTTAGAGAGCTTAGGCATTGAGGTCGTCATTCCTGGAGTCGAGAAGCAGATGATGGGCATGCAGATTCAGTCTGGATTAATAGACATGATACGAGAGGCACAACACCAGGACGAGTAGCTGAGGAGTATCATGGCACAGGTGCAGGCCAGTTTGTTGAAGGATTTTATCATTGCTGAGGATGGCTCATTGAGGCACGGAACGAGATTATCTATACCTAGTGGAGAGCTGCGAGAGGAGGTCATTCAGGAGGCACACCGTTCTGAGTATTTCTTGCATCTTGGAGCCAACAAGATGTACAAGAATATGAGAGCCCACGTATAGTGGTACGGCATGAAGCGAGAGGTGACGTGCTTCGTTTCTAGATACCTTATGTGTCAGCAGGTCAAGGCTGAGAGGCATAGACCCGGTGGTTTACTTCATCCATTGTCGATTCCCGAGTGAAAGTGGGAACATATCACTATAGATTTTGTTTTCGGTCTTCCACATTCGCCAAAAGGGAAGGATGCGATTTGGGTCATCATTGACAGGTTGACCAAATTAGCCCACTTTTTACCATTCAAAGTGGGACTATCCACGAAGAGGTTGGCAGAGTTGTATGTAAAGTAGATCGTCAGGTTGCACGACGTTCCAGTGAGTATCATCTCCGACCGCGACAGCAGGTTCACATCTCAATTTTGGAGGAGTCTTCAGGCTAGCTTGGGCACATCGCTCAAGTTCAGCATAGCCGATCATCCACAAACGGATGGACAATCGGAGCGGACCATCTAGACGCTCGAGAATATGCTACAGACATGTGTACTAGATTTTGGTGGTTCATGGGAGGATCACCTTCACCTCGTGGAGTTCTCCTACAACAACAGCTACCAAGCTAGTATCGGGATGTCCCCTTTCGAGGCTTTGTACGGGCGGAGATGTCATACCCCACTATCTTGGGACGATATAGACGAGAGAGCATTATTGGGACCCGAGATGGTAGTAGATGCTGCGGAGAAGGTGAAGCAGATTAGAGAGTGACTCCACATGGCTCAGGACAGGAAGAAGCACTGGGCTGATAGTCATCGAAGACCGTTAGAGTTTGAGGTATAATTTTTCATGAGTTGAGGCTGTTAATAATGATAGGAGTAGGTCGTAATCTCTTGTTTAATTTTAGGTTGGTGATATGGTATTCTTGAAGATATCTCCGACACGTGGTATGATATGTTTCGGAGGAGGCGGAAAGCTCAGTCCGAGGTACATCAGGTCGTTTGACATCCTCGAGAAGATCGGAGAAGTGGCATACCCCTTGGCATTACCACCCGCATTGGAGGGAGTGCATAACGTATTCCACGTGTCCCAGTTGAGACGGTATGTGGCAGACCCCAGTCATGTTAGACCACTCAGAGATTGAGGTGGGACCGAGCCTTAGCTACCAGGAGCAGCCCGTGGAGATCTTGGATCGGCGAGAGAAGGTGCTGCGCAACCAAATGATTCTTTTGGTGCGAGTAGCTTGGAGGCATCATTCTTCGGGCGAATCCACTTGGGAGAGGGAAGACGAGATGCGAGTGCGCTATCCTTACCTCTTCGAGGCATGATGTATATATTTCTACCATTGCATTCACTTTAAATTTTGAGGACGAAATTTGGTTAAGGAGGGTAGATTTGTGAGCCCTTGAACAAAAAATTATTATTATTATTATTATTATTATTACTATTACTATTACTATTACTATTATTATTATTATTATTATTTACTATTGTTATTAACTTTCCCTGCTTAATAAGTATATAATGGTACCACCTTTTTTTTTACTGTCACTGTTAATGCTTTATTTATTTTATATATATAAATATATTTTTGAGGAAGTTCAGAACTAATTCTACAACTAGGTATGGTGAGGCCATTAAACTAATACTGTGAATTATAGGGGGCGGATTGTAAGATTGCCAATTCAATTCTCCAACAGCCAACTGATAGAATCAAACCAAATTCAAATCATGATAAGGCCGGGAACATAGAAGAATTGGAGATAAGTTCCTCTCCCTTTTCAAATTCGATTTGGAGTTGGTCTAATCCAAATAAGGATTCTGAGTAATCTCTAAACCTACTATTTATATAGAACAACCAACCAACCTTTCCCCTCTACGAACCCTAAACTCCTAAACCCTTTTTGTCGAAGAAGCAAGGAAGAAATCGATGAGACTTTGAGCACGACAACAAACTCGAAAGGTTGGTAATCCACATCCCTAAAATTCTAGTATCTGTTATAGTTACCATATGTTTGATTAAATGCTGAATAAGGTTGGGAACAAGGATATGTGAGAATAGTGTTCGTAGTTATGTTTCATGATGGTAGGGATTACTTAGGAAATGGCCTACAGGGGAACACTCATATGTCCTTAGTAAACAACATGTGTAGTTTTTATACCAAGAATTCCTAAAAAGTCTAATGGATACACTAAATGGTTTATCATTGTTCCTGTGAATCATCTATGTACTACAGAGTAAGAAAATATATAATAGTTAAGACGAAAACATCAGTTAATGAAGGGACTATTTATACACTACAGTTCTATAGTTCATTTAAGACCATACCCATATTGGGAGCTTACAAGTTTGCCCTGTTCATTCTTGTTATGCCACTGCTGCATTTATTTTAAGTCTTCTTATCCTTACTGTCCACTGCATTTACTGTATGTTGCATTCATTGCATGCCCTGCTAATTCGAATTGTTAGTCCCTATGATGATGTTTACCGCATTGTAATGCATTATCCTGCATCATTAGATGTCCAGGAAATTCAAGTTCGGCCCCATATCAGAGATGCATCACTACATTCCTTTCCTTAACCAACTAATCACCCCCCACATTGGTTGTCCTGCTACCTTGTATGGCCTACATTTGGCCTATGATACAGGTCATTGGTTCATTCCCAGATATCACTTTGGCCTATTATAGGAATTAAGTTTATTCCATTAGTTTAGTTGTCCAATTTATACCATTGTTCTATCTATTTTGGTTTTGGACAGATACCTCCTTGGTTCAGATGCTAACATATAGTTCAATCCTTGTCCTAATTGATCAAGCCAATGAGGAGTTAGAGTGTTAGCATGTTCTGCATTCCTTTTAGCTTCATATCTATCTTTAACTAGTGTGCAGTCCATATTAGACAAAGTATCATCCCATTATTTATTGTCCAGTTGCCTATAAGTATCTGCCCTACCTTGGGTTAAGTTCTTAGGCTTTATTCAGACCTTCAATTGTTCAGGTATGTATCCAGTCCTTGTTAGTTAAATTTCCTTTTATTCAGTCCAGGTGGGTTAACATTGTTATGTCCCAAATTACTTAACCTTGCTTCATTGTCCTGCAATCATACATAAGTCCTATCTAACTTGTTTTGTGCTGCCCATGTTCTGATACCTGCTCCAGCATCTGACCTTCCCTTGTACTCAATCTTCCTTATTAGCAAGTAGTTAAATCCCTCCTAATGTATCAACCTTCCATTCAAGTATCAGGGTTTTAGATGTTAGCCACATTTTGGTTCAGTCCCTTCCCTTTTACTGTTAGTCTCATTATCCTTTAGATCTTTCCACTTTGTATCAGTCATTTGGCAATAGGAGTATCAGTGGATACACTTGAATGTGTGTAGTCCAATTTGATTCTAGAGTTAGTCTAATTTGTTTATTTGATTAGTTGTATGTATGAGTCCTTGTATACTTAGGAAATCCAATCTTCCCTCTAAACAGTCAGTCCATTGGTTCTTTGTGTTTAGTCCAATTTTATATTAGTTAGCCATTTACACCTTCATTTATTAGCAGCAGTAATTTAAGGAAGAGTGTACACCAGAGGTAGGAAAGGGGGAGTGTATACACTGGTATGCATGGGTGTGTAGGTGCTATAACGTGGCACGGTAGTCTGTTAGTATCAGTGCGTGTCTATACATAAATTTAGGTGAGGATCAAAGCATGTAATGTGCTTATGTTTATTTCTTACAGGGAATATCGCCTACTGGAGAGTATCTAGAGTAGTGTAAGGGGTGTAGCAGTTGTAACAAAGTGCAATATATGAAGAGAGCAGGACCAGTACATCAAGTTGTTGTACGTATCTATGTGCGATAGTAGGAATGAATGTGTTAGCATGTAGGAGCCAGGTAAAAAGGGCATGCATGTGTAGAGGTGTATTAAGTAGGCCTGTGGGATGTCCAGGAATGGTAAGGTGAATTACCAACTGCATAGTTAACACTTGCACAGGTTTGAACTAAATTTTAGGTAGAGGACTGTGTACATGAGAGTGTCTATAGTATAATCCAAAGTGTATGTCTGTGTAGTGCAGGGAACAAGCATGACAGCAGCATACATGGAGTATATATGTGTCTAGAAATTGTGTGAGGATGCTATACTTCATGAAAAGGGCATCTCATATTTGTGTGTGTAATGAGTGTCTTGAAGGATGTATATGTTCATGTGTCAGTCCACTTATAGCACTATTTAAGCCATACCCTATTTTAGTTAATTTCCATTGCCCCCTATTTCAGTTCCCTTGTATCAATATTTCCATTTATGTTCAGTTTCCATTTTTGGGCCTACACCATTACCTACATGTCCAGCCTTGAACTTCATGTTCAGTTCAGGTTCTTAATCATTGCATTAGTTCCATTTCTCTTTATTTAATACATCAGCCCCTTTTGGTCATGTATTATGAGGGGAATACTTATATTCCAACCTATAATCCCTTTGAAAATAGGTTACAGTCCCATTTTAGCCTTGGATAAGTGATGTAATATTCAGTCGTAGTATATGAGTTCTGTCTTCATTTCTTAATATAGGTATATGCTATAAGAAATTAGAAGAGGTACCTCACATATGAGCCAATGAATCTAGTAGTGAATGAACACTAAAGAAATGCACCAATGAAAGGGTATCTTATCAAACCATTAATACCCAACCCTTATAAGTAGGTAACAGTTACCCTTAAAACTACTAAACATGTAGGAAAGCTTGCAATATTTAAAAGATACACTTATTTTAATCTAAACTCATGTATTGATTTATATCAATTCATAATATAGGTTCAGTGGACTTTGACTCAGTGCTCGACTCATACCCGCAGCTCAGGACCATAGGCAAGTGCATATACTGATTGTTACCATTTCTGATAGTTTTCTCTACCTGTTATACATATGTCTTGTTGCTTGTTGACACGCTCGTCACACGAGGATTAGTATCATGGATTTTATTGTATATCTTGATTGCCTTTTATGTTTACCACACTTGCGATTGATTCTATGAGTACTAGCTGGACGAGAAAATATCTTAGTAGACGTGTGAACTATCCATTCCATTCCATATGTCTATTCTTGAATAATGGCAACTGCACACGATACGTGCAGGGTGCCGGATTTACCCCTTAGCCATTCACACATCGAAACTGATATTTCAATGCACATAGATAGTTAATATTCCAAGTTATTTCATCTTGTTTCTTCATACTTGCCATGTTACCATAGCTTACATATTACTTTCTGGTAGCTATTTCTCGAGTTCATGTTCTTATTCTTTACACCATGATGCTAGTTACTTTCTAGTTTTATTCTCATATGCTATATATATGTTCAGTGACTCTATTATGTCTCGGATAGCTGTCATATGTATACTTGTTCCATTCTTGACTAGAAAACCAATATTTTAGGTGATGAATTAGAGGAGTTCTGTACCACTTATTATGAACAGACTGTGGATCCTGATCTGAGTATGCAGGAGGACTTGGATGCGGGGCTACCCTTCGCAGGAGATAATTAGCTAGATGTTATTCTGTAGAGCAGGAGTTGCCTCTAGAAACTCTTTTATTTATTGTACTTCATTTTATTTTGTGGATTATGAGAGTTGAGTAGTGGACATCTACCTTAGCACATTTTGTTCTCTTGAGATTTATTTTATCTATCATATTTTGGTCTCTATCTCGAAGACTATTCAGATCAGTTATTAGTTTTTCTCTCACCATGGTTATTGCATCTATATCTCATTGCTGTGGACTGATCTGCGAATTTTGGGTGTATTTTGGAAATCTATAAACTGCATGGTTGTATTTGATAAAATGTGGAGATGACTAGACAACGTTCTACCGCCGATACTGCAGCGTAGGCTGGATATACCCACGGCTCATGGCCAAATATTGGGGGCGGGTCGTGACAATGTATACTCATGTGCTCTCATGTACTCTCATGATTTCATGAGCTTCATATATAAACTATCATGTACAATAACATAACCTGTCTAGATCCTTGTGTATTGATTGGGGCATGGGATAGTAGAAATAGTCATGTGAACAAGTCCAAAGTAGTGTAATCATGTACAAACTCTTTAGTGTAATCATGTGCAAATTAAGCCGTTCACATGTCTATCTTGTACTCTAAATCACATAGTCACTTATAGTTCTCTATTATCATACATAGATTGCTTCGTTTATCAGTTTCTCTCTTTTTTTTCATGCTTATTTCTTACATCATTTCATGTATCTTAACCTATCACATGCTTTATATTTCCTGTCAAGATATGAACTACGTGAGATGTATTGTGCTCATTCCCGTCCTGATTGGACTGTTAAAATATTACAGGTGATGAGGAGGAGTTCTGCCCTACATATTATGGCACAAGCTTAGATGACACCGATGACTTGGACCCTCAGGAGGATCCAACAGTCGCTGAGGACTTGTCTATTATCTAGATTAGATTTCTAGACTAGTTTCCATTTTAGTTGTCTTATTTCATGTACTTTCAGTTATTGGATAATTGTGTTGCTGTACATTCAGATATTTCTCTCATTGTGACTCTTATGGAAATTACTCTTTTATTTTATCCATCCATTTACTTTTTTTATTCCACCTTAGATGCTGTGATTGAGTTGTGCCATTATATTGTCCTCCTATGGAAGCATATATTATTGTACAGGTATGGTTATATTGTTAGATGTTGTAACCTAGGACAGCGTTCTACCACCGACACTGCGGCGTAGGCTGGACGTACCCACTTCTTGTGCCCTTAAACTGGGTGCAGGTCATGACACATTTTAGTGGTGGCCCATGGAGGTCATCGCAACTAGTGTGATTTCGTAGCGGTACTTGAACTAGAGTATCACTACAGCCTGCAGTAGGATATAGGATATAAGTTGAGGTACTCAATCACATTAGGAAAACTCTTATCTAATTCTTGCTGCTAATTGCCTTCTTTTGAAATGAACTGTCCTCCTTTGATTATATCGCTTCCTTCTCAGTAATTGATTCTTTGTTTGATCTGTCTTCAGGATGGTGGAGACACGATCGCAGCGCTCTGGTCTAAGGGATACCACTGATTGGTCTGCCACTTCTCGCCCGACTCAGCAGGACCCTGGGACTATAGTACCTCTTGTTCCAGCTCAGGTGGGATCGTTTACAGCTTTTGGAGGTGCTCCTCCACCGGTTTCGAGGACTACCCCAGGGGTTCAGGGGATGCCACCACCAATGCCTCAGGGGACAGTTGATATGGGGCAGTTCTTTACCTTCATACAGCAGATGATGGAGACTCAGTGACGCCAGGCAGAGGATATGAGACAGGGCATTGACAATGCCTATCAGCTAGCCATGGTGGCAGTAGAGAAGGTGACTGCCCAACCACAGGAAGGGTAGATACAGCCGTACCAGCCGAGGGCTCCGGGCATTCAAGATTTTTAGAAGATGCGGCCGCGAGACTTTAAGGGTACTGAGCGTATCCTATATGCCGACGACTGGATCGAACATATAGAGGGGATCTTTCACCTCGTGAAGATACCAGATAGGCTTCAGATAGAAGTAGTGGGCAGCCAAATACAGGACCTTGTCCGCATAAGGTACCAGACCGACCCCAGGGTTGGTACCGAAGGGCAGACCTGGAAGGCTTTCAAAAAGCTCTTCAAAGAGAAGTTCATCCCCGATACAGCACTTGGCGCCTTGGAGATGCAGTTCGAGAACCTGGTTCAGGAGAACCAGACAGTAGAAGAGTACGCCGAAGAGTTCTGCCGTCTGGGCAGATTTGTGGAGGACCTTAGCTGTAACACCCAGTTTTCTAAATAAGAGTAATTTTGAAATTTCAAAATTTTTAATCTTTTAATAATGTTATTTAAATCATGATATGATTTTTGGTGATTTTTAAGTATTTTAAAACTATTTTATTGGTAATTTATGATTTTGGAGTTTGCCAGTGAAACCATAGAGACTACTTGACCTAGAGCCTAACCATATGATTAGGATATTTTATTTATCATTTTTGGCCTAAGGATATTTTGGTCATTTTGGTTTCTTGGAATTATTTATAAATTGTTTGAGTGATGATTGTTATTTTTGACATTTGCTAGTTAAGACTTTGGAGACTAACCTAGGTGTTGACTTTGACTATGGTGACTTGGTTAGCCTGGTGGAACCCTAGTCTAACTTAAGTCGACCCAAGTTGACTTATTTTGAACTAAGTTTCATAGAGAGATTAAGTGAGTTAGGTGCATGGGTTTTTAACTTAGAGATTAACCCATTTAGCATGGCACTTGGCCCAAAGCCCATTAGTCATCAACCCTAACCCTAATTCTTCTATTCTTGGCCGGCCCCCTAGGGATTCCCCCCTCTATTTAATGTCTCTTATTCCTTTCTTGCCTCCTTTTACTCCACACCCATTTTTGGCAAGAGCAAGGTTTGTCCATTCTTCAATCCTTCATATTTTATTCATTCTTTTTCCTTTTTAACCCTAGTCTTTTGCAATAGGATCTAAACCATGTCTATTTTCTGTTCATGATGTAAAATCTCAGCTTTTGAACAATTTGTGGCTTTTGTGTTACAAGAAGGATTCACATTTTTGAAGCTTTTCTTAAGTTTGACACTCAATAGGTAAACTACTCAAACCACTTCATTTTCTTGATTTCTTTGCAAGGTTGCGTAGATCTAGGTGTCCCCTAGCTGTCCCTCAAGTTTGGTAGGAAACGTGTCAATTTTGTGTCCGTATTGGACACGTATCAGTTTGCATGTGTATGTGTTTGTTGAATTGTCACAAAGGAATTTTATTTGATATTTTTAAAAAGTGTTTGAACCAATTTGTTGATTTTTCATGTATGTATTGATTTCCCCTATGACTGAGCATGATTCTGTGTCGTGTCCGTGTCCAAAATGGCCACAGACACGCAGCACGACACCCCTTGCAGTCTCCTGCTACTGTATGCCTCGTGTTCACTACACGCACCATGTGGCAGGCTGCCACTTGGCATGGAGGAGGGGGCACACACTGACATGCCACCCCTCGAGTTTAATACGGTCTCGTGTCGTGTCGAGGGAGCACGAACACGTGCACTGGATTTACACTGGCGTACACAAAGAATTGCCCTGCTACCCGCGTGTCCAAACACGCTGGACACAACACAATTTTTGGTGCCAATGGTTGGTAATGATAGTGTCAATGTCTGACAGCATACACACGAAGTATGGTTTGATCTTATGGAGGAATCGAAGAGTTATGGGTCTCACAAGTGTGAGTCGAATGGTTTGAGCACACACAGATTCCATTTCTGACACTTCATGTTTGACACACTTTGACACCTCTGTGGACACATGGACACCTAGTTAACACACTGACGCACTCCACGACACTCTTGCTTGAACACTTTGTTCACACACAAGCTCGACACACACGCACGCACACAATTTTCTGATACTCTCTGATGCATGTTTGTTGACACTGGTTTTGACACAGTTTGACACACTTGTTGGAAACTTCGTGGACACACACACCCCCCTAATATGTGACACTCTCACACACCTCTGTGACACAGGTACAACATACCCCCTTTCTCTGTTGCTGGGAATACTCGACCCCATGTACACTCGCAGCAACATACTTGACCCCCTTGTTGCTGAGTTGATTTGTTTTGAGTTTGGGTTTTGTTTAGATATGTGTTGGGTTCAATTATGTTATAGACTTTGAGTTGGGTATCTCAGTTTTTACTGAGGCTATATAATTGATAGATGGGGCTGGTTGGTATCTCTGTTAACTGAGATTGAGTGAGGGGTTAGTAGTTTAGTTCCATAGGGTATATGTGGGGCTGACTTGAGTTTGAGTGTGTGATAGATATGTATTTGATGCATATATGGTAAGTATAGGCTCAGTCTGAGATGAGTATATGGGTTATAGATATTTAAGGTTGAGAGATTCAGTTGTGAGGTCATGTGTTTTGAGTTTAGGTAGAGGATGGTCTTGTGGGTCTTGTTTAGGAGATGGGATTTCTGAGTCGGTTCAGTATATGGAGTGTACTGGTGAGAGGAGAGAGAGGCCAGGGTTTGAGGAGTAGTCGAGGACAGGTAGCTGAGGTTACGAGAGAGGCTCAGGTTGGGCCATATATGGTTAGTAGTTGACTGTGGTATAGAAGGTGAAGTGTGCTATTTGCACTTGCATATGCAGGCAGTTCTAATGGGACTGTGTGGATGTCAAGATAGAGAAGTGAGACAACAAAAATTTCTACTGTTGGCAAGTTGCATTGTGCCAACAGCAACTTGGTTATCAGTTGTTGAAGCTGTATCCCTCTTCTTGTGTGAGTGTTTGAGAGTACTTGACATATTTGGTAAGCACATGACAGTTTCCTATGAGTATCAATATATAAGCTTATAGAGTATTAGTCACTATAGGGATGGTTCAGATTTGTGAAGGGAGGATAGTGATGTAGTAGAGGTATTGGAAATAGATAAGTGAGGTTGAGTAAGTTGTTAGTAAGAAGTAGTTGGTTAGAGGGGCTATATAGGCATGGTTCATATGTTTGTACATTATATACATATAGATATTGAGGTGTAGTAGTATTAGATAAGGAATAATGACATGTATATATATGTATGTGATACCTAGGATATATATATGTGTGGGTTTATTAGAGAGTCCTCATATTTGATATACATATGTATGTATGTGATAGATAGTGCATGATATATATATGTGTGGGATTATATATATGCTTTGGACATATGGTAAATGGTTAAGTCATTGGTATCCTAGTCTATGTTGAGTTAACCTATAGAATGACCTAGAATTGACCAATATAGGCTTAAAATGTCTTTTTGACTAGAGTTTGACCAAACCATAGACATATGACCTAGTTAGCTAGACTGTTGACCTAGTTTGACTAGTATAGTTAACTAGAGTTGACCAAAGGTTGACTTTAGTCTAGATTGACCCAAACTTCATGTAGAATGCATTGTAATGTTTCATATTACCATTCTGGACATGTTGTGACCTGTGTTGCTCTAAATAGGACTATGTGGCTCCAGTTTGGACATCTCTACATATCAGTTGTTCAGGTTATCAGGCGAGTACATTCTCTGACCATTTTATACTTGATAGGATTTACCTTTACGCTCTAGATTACTTTACTTGATGCTGTCATAATGGTAACACAGATTAGTACTATATAGATCTTTTCATGTGATGTTATCCCCCTCGGGAGCATCGGATACATCATGTCATATGCATTTCACTTTCATCATGTATTCCTGTGCTTTCACCATTCATGTGCACTCTCGTGATTCATGTACTCATGTTCACAGAGCCCCCATGTTTACATTCATGTGTACCCATTTATGGGCCCCCATGTGATATCATGTGCAATAACATAACCTGTCTGGATCCTTGTGTATTGATTGGGGTACGGGAGAGTATAAATGGTCATGTGAACAATTCTAAAGTAGTGTAGTTATGTGCAAACTTTCATGTTTATTATCAAGCCGTTTACATGTCTATCTTGTACTCTACATCACTAGTCACTGTTAGCTATTTACTTATAGTAGATATTTCTTTACAGTCATCTTTTTTACTTCATATATTTTCCAACGTTTCATATATCTTACTCTATAGCATATTTACATATCCTGTCATACTATAAACTGCGTGAGATGTATTGTGCTCGCTCCCGTCCTGACTGGACCTGTTGAAAATATTACAGAGGACGAGAATGAGACATGTTGTACCACCTACTACGGGGCAGCATTGGAGGACACCTGTGACTTGGACCTCCAGCAGGATCCATTACCTGCTGACGACACTCCCATAGTTTAGTTATCTTATTTCAGTTGTATCTCATCTGGGTATTTGTATTAGAGATTTTATGATGTTGTGGATTTGTGGAGTTGTTAGATGTTTATCTTAGACACTTTGGATTCTCTCTTTTATCGTATTTCATCTGTGGATTCTGTTGATATTCTTATCTATCTTATCGTACATCTTCCTTAGCTGTGATTGAGATTTGTACTAATATTATTCCTCTATTCGGAGAGTATAACTGTGCAATGTACCTTAAAATGTTAGATGCATGTGACTTAGGACAGCGTTCTACCGTCGACACTGCGGCGTAGGCTGGACGTACCCACTTTACGTGCCTTTACACTAGGGTGCGGGTCGTGACATTAGCGAGACAGCGAAGGCTAGGAGGTTCAGGAAGGGCTTGATTAAGGAAGTTAATTCCTTGACCAAGAGCAACATAAATGCTACTTTTAAGGAGATTCTGACGGAAGCTATGGCAGCGGAGGACGACCTTGAACTGAAATTGAAGAGGGGTCGTGATTCACATGGAGCCAGCGGTAGTGGAGGCCGGCCAAGAGGCCCCATTATCAGCAGCAACATCAGCAGAAGCCGTTCTAGCAACAGTAGTTCCAGAGTCAGGGTCGTGCGCCTTTTCAGCAGAAGCAGATACAACAGGCGCCTACATAGCAGCAAGTCACCAGTTGCACTTTCTGCAAGAAGCCAAGACATATATGGAACGAGTGTAGGAAGAGGCTAGGCAAGTGCCTCCTTTGTGGTTCAGCAGAGCACCAGCTGAGGGACTGTCCCATGTCTTCAGGACGTACAGCTCAGGGAGGAGGAGCCAAGGCTCCGGTAGGTCAGCAGAAGGGACCATTGCAGACTCACCAGCAGAAGTTTATCCAGCACCAGCAATAGACCAGAGGAGGTCAGCAGGGGAGAGCCTTTGCCATGTCAGCCGAGGATGCAGAGGCAGTCGGAGATCTGATAGCAGGTTATGTTCTTCTCGACTCCTTTCCTGCATTCGCTTTGTTTGATTCGGGGGCTTCCTATAGTTTTATGTCTGTATCATTTGCTGTTAGACACCTGCTTTCTTCTGAACCATTGCCTAGGACTTGCAAGATCACGACTGGGGGTGGTATCATCCTCGTCCGTGATGTTTACAAGGATCGAAGAGTAGTTTTGGGAGATCGAGAACTGGATGTGAGTCTGCTCATAATGCCATTGTCGAACTACGATATTATACTCGGTATGGATTGGTTGTGTAGGCACCATGCCAGTATAGATTGTCACGGTGGTAGAGTTTTTTTCAGAGTGCCAAGAGAGCTAGAGTCCGAGTTCACCAGACGGAAGACGGACCAGAGCAGCGGAGTCTTCAGCGGAGCTTCAATAGAGGAGCAGAGTGTGCCACATCCATTGATAGCTGAGTTCATGGATGTATTCCCGAAGGAGTTACCAGGGTTACCTCCGAACAGAGATATGGAGTTCTCTATAGATTTGGTGCCCGACATAAAGCCGATATCTTAGCACATCTATAGAGTGAACAACAATGAGCGAGTGGAGTTGAAGAAGCAGGTAGATGAGTTACAGGACAAAGGCTTCATCCGATCGAGTTCTTTACCATGTGGTGCACCAGTACTCTTTGTGCCGAAGAAGGATGGGTCGGTACTGATGTGTATCGACTACAGGGCTCTCAACAGCCTCACGATCAAGAACAAGTACCCGCTGCCGAGGATCGATGATCTGTTCGATCAGTTGAGCGGAGCGAAGGTATTCTCCAAAATTAATCTGAGGTCAGGTTACCATCAAGTGAAGGTGAAGAAGGAGGACATTCCGAAGATAACATTCAGGACACGGTATGGCCAGTTTGAGTTCATGGTGATGCCGTTTGGTTAACTAACGCCCCGACGGTATACATAACCTGATTAACAAGGTGTTCCACCATTACTTGGACAAGTTCGTGGTGGTGTTCATCGATGACATCTTGGTGTATTCAAAGACCCCAGAGGAGCACGAGGAGCATTTGATAGTGGTTCTGGAGACTCCCAGGTTATGGCAAGCTTTCAAAGTGTGAGTTCTTTTTGGACCAAGTTGATTTTCTAGGTCATGTTGTGACCGGGGATGGGATCTCAGTAGACCCGAAGAAAATCAGAGCAGCTGAGGCGTGGATAGCACCGAGTTCAGTTGCGGAGGTCAGAAGTTTCTTGGATTGACAGGCTGCTGTAGGAGGTTCGTTCAGGATTTTTCTCAGATTGCTGAGCCATTGACTAGGCTGACCCAAAAGGACGTAGAGTTTATCTGGTCAGAGGAATGTCAGGTTGCTTTCGATAAGTTGAAGAAGCGACTGAGGACAGCCTCAATTTTGATATTGCCATCAGGATCAGGCGGGTTCACCATCTACAGTGACGCCTCAGGGAAGGGTCTGGGTTATGTCTTGCAGCAGAATGGGAAGGTGATTGCCTATGCATCTAGATAATTACGTTCGCATGAGAAGAACTATCCTACCAATGACTTGGAGTTGGCGGCAGTTATCTCTGCTCTTAAGTTATGGAAGCACTATCTATACGGAGAGCGTGTGGAGATCTTCACAGACCACAAGAGCTTGAAGTATGTATTTATACAGAAGGAGCTCGACATGAGGCAGAAGAGATGGTTGGAGTTGATGAAGGACTTCGATATTTCATTGCAGTATCATCCAGGGAAGGCAAACGTCGTTGCCGATGCCTTGAATAGGTATCCGATAGCTATGTGTTTGACGATGGATCGTCACTTGTTAGCAGGTTTGGAGAGCCTAGGGATCGAGGTAATAGTACCGGGAGGTGAGATGTAGATATGGGGCCTTCAAATTCAGTCGGACTTGATGGAGAGGATCAAGTCGACTCAGTTCGAGGATGTTGTTCTATGATGTATTCGAGAGCAGGTTCGAGCATGATTGGTGGATGATGAGTTTATTCTTGCAGAGGATGGCACATTGAGGTACGGTTCCGGGCTGTGTGTGCCTAGCGGAGAGCTTCGAAGCAGGTTATGCAAGAGGCCCATCGTTCTCAGTACTCTATGCATCCAGGTGCCAAGATGTATATAGATCTGAAGGAGCTTGTATTGTGGTATGGGATGAAGCGGGAGGTAGCTCGCTTCGTAGCCAGATGTTTAGTCTGTCAGCAGGTTAAGGCAGAGAGGTAGAGGCCAGGAGGACTGTTACAGCTATTGCCCATTCTGGAGTAGAAGTGGGAGCACATCACGATGGACTTTGTTACTGGATTGCCATATACACCAGGAGGGAAATACGCGATTTGGGTCATCTTAGACAGGTTGACCAAATCAGCCTACTTTTTGCCATTTAAAGTGGGTACGTCTACTGAAAGGCTAGCAGAGATGTATATGCAGTATATTATCAGGATACACGGAGTTCCGGTGAGCATTGTCTCGGATCATGATAGTCGCTTTACGTTCCATTTCTGGCGGAGTCTGCAGACTAGCTTGGGT
The DNA here is from genome assembly GCA_029216955.1 of Iris pallida. Lineage (NCBI taxonomy): Eukaryota > Viridiplantae > Streptophyta > Magnoliopsida > Asparagales > Iridaceae > Iris > Iris pallida. The sequence continues at coordinate 5,666,855 of JANAVB010018198.1, forward strand.
ACTCAGTTCAAATTCAATATTGCATACCACCCTCAGACGGACGAACAGTCAGAGATGACTATTCAGACACTCGAGGACAATGCTACGGACTTGTGTCCTAGATTTTGGAGGTTCCTGGAAGGATTATTTGCATTTGGTGGAGTTTGCATACAACAACAGTTTCCAGGCCAGCATTGGGATGTCACCATTCGAGGCACTATATGGGCGTAGATGTCATACACTCTTGTCTTGGGATGACATAGGAGAGCGAGCTTTATTAGGACCTAAGATGGTTGTTGACACAGCCGAGAAGGTGAATCTCATCAGAGATCGACTTCGCATAGCGCAGGACAGACTGCGGCATTGGGCCGATAACCAGCGAAGACCTTTGTAGTTTGAGATACAACTTAGACTTAGGATTATGTTTTGTTTGTTTTGTGTTTTCTGTTTGATCATGTGATTGTTATAGTTAAGTTGAGACCATGTTTGTGCTAGATTGGAGATCTGGTGTTCCTGAGGATATCTTCGACGCGTGGTACTATTCACTTTGGTGGATATAGAAAGCCTAGTTCGCGTTTCATCGGACCTTTTTGTCATCAGCGGAAGAGTCGGTGACATGTCATACAGACTGGACGTGCCCCCTGCATTAGAGGGAGTCCACAATGTATTTCATGTGTCACAGTTGAGACGGTATGTGGCAGATCCCAACCATGTACTTGATCATTCCGAGATCGAGGTGGGCCCTACTCTTAGTTATCCAAAACAGCGTATAGAGATTCTGGATCGACGGAAGAAGGTGATGAGGAACCAGACGATACCCTTGGTTCGCGTAGCTTGGAGGCATCACTCTCCAGGTGAGTCTACCTGGGAGAGGGAGGATGAGATGCGCGAGCAATACCCTTATCCTTTTCAATCTTGAGGTATGACTTTTCTATCCTTCTCATCTATTCAGTTTTGTCTTTATTTTCGAGGATGAAATTCTTTTAAGGAAGGTAGATTTGTCACATCCATTTGTCTAGTTTAAGGGTATTTTGGTAATTGTAATTTTTTTGATTATTTTAATATATTATATTATTGGTATTGTGATTTTTGGCCTTCTGATAGTATAGCCTTGGTGCAGAAGCATGAAAATTTTTCAGCAAATGAAGACCCATGTGCCCAAGCCAGTAAAGCACCATGCACCCAAGTCAGTGAAGCTCCATGCGCCCAGTCAGTGGAGCTCCATGCGCCCAGTCAGTGAATCTCCATGCGCCCAGTCAATGAACCTCCATGCGCCCAGTCATTGAAGTTTCATGCGCCCAGACTGTAAAGTTTCATGCGCCCAAGACTAGCTCTCCCGAAAGGAGGGCGCATAGCCTGAGACATGGCTATGCACCCAAGCCTAACCCGGTCAAAGCCATAATCAAAATGTATACCTGAGCACACGGCCACGTCACTCTCAACGATCAGTCGTGCACCGAAGCATGCGGCCACGTCAACGCCACGACCAACCCACGATCACGCAGCCTGTATGCGCCTATATCCTATGCCCCCAAAGCAGGAATATGTGCCGACATAGAAACCGGTATTTTCTTCATGTGGGCCCATAACATCATTCCAGCCCAAGAACGAATGTAAAATGGGGGCCTCATCCCTCTTCAAAAGACAGAACGAAGAGCATTTTCAAGAGCCAAATTGCTGCACTTCTTGCTAGTGAGCCGAGAGTTAGCAATTTTCTTAGGTTTACTCCCACTTTTGTAATCGGAGTGTCAACGGAGTAAAGGAGCAACTGTCGCTCGATCTCCTTCGTCCCATTCCCCAGAATTTTTTTTGTACTCGGGGATCCTCAGCACAGGATCTCTCAGGCGTACTCGATTTGTGGTGCCTTACGCCAATAAAGAAAAGACTGCATTTTCTTCTTCTTTTTTGTGTGTGTCCACAAAAATGGTGACTCAGCTGGGGACTACCTTTTTCTCTGATGAGAAGGTGGTGACGCAATCCGATAATGACAAAGTGGAGAGTACTCAAAAGATGCTGATCGTAAAGTTCGATCAGCAGGCGTTCGAAGAGATGCTCTCGAGGGATGGCTCTACTCCCTCAAAATCAGCGAAGCCGAACAAGTCTCGCAAGACTTGGCTTTCGAAGGCTCGCTACGCATATCCTGCTAGTGTCATAGCAGATATGCAACTGGAGGACTTTATCACATGGGCGCATGACTCTGCCACAGAAGCTTCCCAAATGGAGAGGGCTCACACTGTTCCGGGCTCTACTAGTCCAGTAACTTCTTTCCTGTACAACCAACAACAGAGTGTTCAATACCCGAGAATTAGCAAAGAAAAATACTAGGATGCCAAGAATCAGGGTATGTGACACTCTGGCCAAACCCGGCGAGGCTCACGAACGAAGGAGGCAAAACTGGAAGAAAATAGCGCTGCTCCCCCAAGCATGCGCCCAAAGCCATGCGCCCAAGGGAGTGTTTGGGCGCATAGCCCCAACCAGAATACTTTTGTCTTCAGCAGGATGGGCATCCAAACCCATGCGCCCAAGGCTATGTGCCCAGGCTCTTTGGATCCTTACTTTGCGCCCACATCAAGGAGGCTCTGACATACTGTCAAGAAGCATGCTCCCAAGGCCAGTCTCCAAGGCCTATGCACCCACAACAAAAAGACAGGCCCCAACGCGTATAGCATGGGACCGTCTGCAAGGACATCACAGAACTTAGGTGTGGGGGTTGCCCTTGCACGTGAACTAAGTCTGGATGCGTCTACTCTCCTTACGAACTCGCATGCAAAGCTCGGCGATGCATGCAACATGGGTTGTAAGGCAAAACTCCCTTCCGCTGACTTACGCGACATGATAAATCATAAGTGTAAACCGAGAAAGGACATAACAATTCATAGTGCACATCCGTGCACCAGTATTGTTATCAACTGTTGTTGCTCCATAGCAATAAGAGTGCCTCAGAGAAAGTCCGCGTTTCGACGGCTGTACTTCTCTGACGACGAAAAGCCACTGTGTGTTTCATCCAACATGGCTTCATGGGGTCCCCCTTACGGAAGCCCCAATCAAAGATTGTGGACTACCAACCCAACTTTCTCTCTAAGCTCTGCGAGAAGAAGAAGAAGAAGTCTACCAACAAATGGCCAGCAGGCTGTCACATCTGAAGGAGTTTACATGGGTACTCGGTCGTAGGTGAGACTCCGTATGGACGACGAAGAATCCCAAGCTAGGGGTAGTATTCCCTCAGAGTCTGAAGCGGATGACCCTCACACTAGGGGTAGCCTTCTAGAGGACGACGATCCCTCCGAATCTGATGGCGACTATCTACCTCCTCTACCTGAAGATGAAGGACTTGTCCACTCGGAGACAGACAATATCAGCACCAGTTGTGATGTTTCCTCTATCCATCCTCGCTTGTTATCTACATACATGGCAAACGGAGAAAGACCTGAAGAAGCTAGTGATCATACCAGCAAACGGATAGAGGGTCTTGAAACAGCATTCGCCAAGGTCACTGATATGCTTACCAGTATCATGGCAGTTCAAGCTGCTGGGGCTGCTCCTCCACCTCAACAAAACGTATCGTCCCACGCTAGTCCGGCTCACAACAATAACCCTCCTCCACTGCAAAAGGAGTACCATTCCGTTGTGTCTCCTCCAAATCTTATAAATAATGGGGGTGGTCCTTTGCCAACGATGCCTGACAACCGTTCAGCAGCCGTTTCCCAACACCTGCTTAATCAACATGATGCAAATGATTTCCTTGTCGCTCGTCTTGATACCATCTCACACAAAGATGAGCTTCAGAAGATGGGGATATCTCAACCATATCACCCTGAGTGGGAGAACGCTACTTGTCCTCCTAACTACAAGCCGCTGACCCTGAATTCATTTGACGGGTTGACTTCTTCTCGTCAGCATATGACGTACTTCAACAGGCAGACTCTGCACTTGCCCAGGGACGATCCGTTCTTGTCGAAGCTGTTTATTAGCACCTTGCAGGGGGTAGCCTTCGAATGGTTCTGCATTCTGCCTGACGGATGTATCAATTCATTCAAAGACTTAGAGAGGTTGTTCTTTAACAGGTTTTACGAAAGCGGCATGCATGTCAGTATGTCCACCCTCATCGAGACCAAGCAAAGGAGGATTGAGTCTGTCATCGCCTTCATCGAACGCTTCAGGCGGCTAGTACTGAAGATGTCCTTCGGCATACCAGACTCAAAAATTATGGATACTTGTCGACATAACATCCTTCCTACGGTGAAGTTCTATTTGGGTATATATAAGTATGATCCATGGCCCGCTTTCATGGGGGCCGCTGATGCTGCTGAACATGATGTTCCTAACTTAGAACTACTGGGATTGAAAACACCCAAATTCGAAGACAAGGGTAAGCATCCTCAAATTATTCCTGTTCGTGGGGGTAAAGGGAAAGAAGTCCTGAAGGTCGACACATCCAAAGGAACTTCTAATTCTCAGGGCGCCTCCGAAAATACTAAGAAGACCTTCTCCTTCGACAAAGACGATGTCATTACTATCTTTCACACATTGACGAAGGGTAATAAGCTGACATTGCCTCTATCGCGACATCCTGCAGAGGCGAGCCAACTCAACGATCCCAAGTACTGTCTCTATCATCAGTACGTGCATCAATTCACCAAGGACTGCATCGTCCTAAAAAAGAAGATACAACAACTTATCGACAGCCAAGTGATCAACCTCGAAGCTGAAGACAAGGTTGTATCTTCTAACATGATCTCTCTTTAATTTGGTGACTTTCCTTCCACAGAGGTCCCAGACGGCGTGGTTCTAATTCCTAAGGCAATAATGGAAGTCGTCAACCTACCACCAGCTCGCCACTCAACCCTGGTTCCGCTCATAACGAAGCATGGTGAGATCATGTGGGTCCATCCGGACCTTGTGCAAGAAGTGACGTAGGGGGTAGTACCTTCCAAAGCAAAAAAGGACAAGAAGTACAAGTCATGTCATATGGTATTTTCTCCTATCTATGAGGTTCTATCTGGCGAGACGCAGTCGGGAAAGACATATCTTTGGACGTACGATCCCGCACAAGAAGAAGCAGTACCTTCTCAAGCTCCTGCTACCCCCATATGCTCAGAAGCCGGCCCATCCAAGCCTCAAACCACGGACAAATCCAAGCAGAAGGAGATGCGGTTTGACAAATCTCTGAAGGCACCAGCTCCCGAAGGCATGGATCGGCCCTACAACTTTAACATACTGTCTCAGCTAGCCAATATGCCTGCCCGGTTGTCTCTATTCGATCTATTGCGACTCTCCAAAGAAACGCGGAAGGCCTTAAGTGAGGCATTACTACATGCCGACTCTTATCTCGTCGAAGTCAAGGCCCCAGCTGAAGATCCTGTCTCCTGTCCCCACTACCATAGTACTATGGAAGTGGTGCCCAACATCACCTTATCACAGAAGGACATGCCACTCAAAAATAATCATCACGATAGACCACTGTACTATACAGGGTATATCGGGACAATCAAGGTGGACCGCATGCACATCGATCCAGGATCCTCCCTCAGCATCATTCTTAGAAGTTTGCTTCAAGTTCTGGGAATTCCTCTGCACAAGCTATCTGCAACTAACACAACTATCATGGCTTTCAATGCTGGTCGAAGCCATTCGCTGGATAAAATCCGTCTCAAATGCCAGATCGATGATCTCCGAACGAAGGTTTCCTGCTATGTGATCGATGCCAATATATCCTACAACGTCTTGTTGGGATGTCCATGGATACACGAGAACATGATCGCTCCTTCCATACTTTACCAGTGCTTCAAGTACGTCAACAGCGACGGTGTCGTAAAGACGGAGTTTGTCGATGTCGATCCTTTTAAGGGCATCGAAGCTTACTATGGAGATTCGGTACTCTACCAATCTCAGCCCCCCAAGGATGACGACAACGAAGTTGACAATGAAGCTGAAGCAAGTCCATCCTCCAATAATGGTCCCCTGATTATCCGAGTCAAAGGACGTACTACTCCAAAAAGTACTCCGAAGCCTCTCACAATCTGGATGAAAAAGAAGAACCCCGATAAGGTCAAACCATTGACCATCACTCTCAGCAAGACACCCCGGAAGGAACCTACTGATGCCCGTCCTCCCAATCCTGAAGAATTACCCTACGTGGTGAACTCGGCCAAGACTGTGGCTCCTCTTCCAGATGATGATCCTCTCAATAAGTATATCAATACTCATAATAATGTACCTTCAGCGGATGATATTATCCTTTAAGAAGAACTTGCATATTTTCTTCGTAAATTTATCTTTGAATTACTCCGATGTCTATCAATCTGTAAACCACTACATAGATATAATATACACTCTAGAAAATGGTATAGGACCACACCTCTGTATGCCGGTCACAACGCCTCACCTGCGGGAAAAAGTCTACCCTGAAGATATCCTCTACTTCATCATTCCAGCCAGAAAGAAGGATGAAGAACTAATCATCTTCGGTCGTATAATTGACGAGAGAAAGTTCGTTCCAGACTCTACTTCTTCCAAGGACAACACAGAAGCTGACTATGACTCTGGAAAAATATAACTTTTTCGGTATAGTTGGCAGGCTAAGAATATCATCCAGAACATGGAATATGACATCAAAAGCGACAAAGGGCTAAATTACGGTCGAGGACGACGGTTGCCAATACGACACTTTGCTCCTCCCGGATACCGAAGAACTACTATCAAAGAAGCGGTGTTGGTTTGGGCTATGTCACTCCTCCAACAACTCCCGAAAGATCAGATGATGAAGCAGATCATTGTTCTCATTCTTCTGATTCTTTCATCTGGGACTCAGACTCCAGCATCGGCGACATGTTGAAAACAACTCTGTCCGTCAACATGGTTTCTGTCGACCAAATTATAGACGATGTCCAATCAATCGAACTCGAACAATGGGCTTAAAAGATGAACACCAGGTGGGAGCTGCACTTTGAACAACGGGAACCACCTACCGAAGACGAAGTCATCCAAGTCAATATAGGAGATGAAGAATCTTTTAAACCAATCGTCATCAGCAAAAGCCTATCTGGCGATGAATGCCAATCTCTTATACAGCTTATAAGAGAATACATCAACGTCTTCGCATGGAGCTACGAAGACATGACATGCTTGGACCCTAAAGTTGCTATGTACCGCCTGAACATTTCGTCTAAAATGAAGCCAGTGAAGCAGCAACAACGACGATTTCGACTAAACGTTATGGAAGCCATCGAGAATGAAGTCAAGAAGCTCATTGCCAGTAGATTCATTCGCGAGGAACAACACCCAGATTGGGTTGCCAACATCGTCCCAGTCATAAAAAAGAATGGTAGAGTTCGAGTCTGTATCGACTACCGTGATTTGAACTCTGCATGTCTGAAAGACGAGTTTTCTCTACCGATCACTAACGTAATGATCAACAATACTTGTGGGTTCGAGCGAATGTCCTTCATGGCTGGGTTCTCAGGCTACAACTAAATCAAGATGTTCCCCGACGACGAGAAGCACACATCTTTTCGAACACCGTTGGGGCTATACACTATACGGTGATGCCCTTCGGATTAAAGAATGCAGGGGCGACATACCAGCGAGCCATAAACACAATTTTTTGTGATTATTTGTGCAAAACTGTGGAGTGCTACGTAGACGATATCTCAGTCAAAAGCTGTCTCTAGGGCAACCACCTCCAAGACTTGAGAATGGTGTTCGAACTAATGCGTGCACACCAACTCAAGATGAATCCAACCAAGTCTTTTCTGGGAGTCTCCAGTGACAAGTTCTTTGGTTTCGTCATCACTTCAAAGGGTATACATCTGGACCTGGAGAAAGTGAAGGCTATCCTCGACATGCATCCTCCAAGAAACCTCAAAGTACTACGCGGACTAGAAGGAAGGCTAGCCTACATCAGACGATTCATTTCAAAGCTCTATTGAAGGTGTCAACCGTTCACCCAGCTTATGAAGAAAGGCGTATCTTTCGTCTGGACTGAACAATGTTATTCAACGACATCAAGGCGTATCTTACAAGCCCTCAAGTATTGGTAGCTCCAATAATGGGGAAGCCCTTCTTACTATATGTCCGTGCTATGGACCATTCCCTTGGCGCCCTATTAGCTCAGAAGAATGAAGGCGACCATGAACAAGCAATCTACTACCTCAGCCGCACAATGGTGGGTACCGAGCACAGATACATAGCGGTGGAGAAAGAATACCTTGCATTAGTATTTGCCATCCAGAAGACATGCCACTATGTGTCTGGGCAGATTATCCATATTATATCTAAAGTCAACCCTCTCAGAATACTCATGACTAAACCGGGCTCTCTTAATTCCCATTTAGCTACATGGACAATATTGTTGACTCCATACGATATGATCTTCGTTCCTCAGAAGGCAGTAAAAGGCCAAGTATTAGCTAATTTTCTAGCAGCTCATCCGGTGTCGGAGTCGTCCAAACTCTACGACGAAATCCTTGACAAAGTGGTGGAGTCTAATGCTGTAACTAAAAAAATCCCCATTTGGCGAATGTTCTTTGACGGCGCATCAAGAACAGGGCCCAAAGGAAATATCGTGGCTGTAGTAGGTGTTGTGCTCGTGTCACCTGATCATCTGGTTACTCACCATGTATATTCTCTCGTGGAACCATGCACCAACAACGTGGCTGAATATAATACTTTATTAATCGGCCTACAACTGGTAAAGCAACTGGGAGTTGACTATCTAGAAGCTTATGGCGATTCTAAGCTAATAGTTAGTCAGGTCTGAGGGGATTATAAAGTTTGTCATGAAGATCTCATCCCCCACCATAGAGCAACAATCGAGCTGGCGTCTTCTTTCGTTGGGTTCTTCATCGAGCACGTGCCTCGACTATAGAATATAGAAGCAGATGCTCTAGCCGGTCTCGCTGCTTCTTTGACCGTTCTAATCAATACTCAGCAGTCGATCACAATGTCTGGTCGAGAACTATTCTGTGTGAAAAATGCCTTGCATATTCATCACAGTTACATAGAGAAAACATACGTCGATGTCAAAGACTGGAGATTTCCCTTCATAGACTATGCTATCTATGGAATCCTCTCCGAGGATCCGAAGGAAGCAGTATCCATCCAAAGGCGATCCCTCAGATTTTACTACGACTTAGCTACCAAGATGCTGTACCGACGCTCTTACGACGGGCTACTGTTACAATGCTTATCAGACACAGAAGCCAAACATACACTCTGGGAGGCTCACGATGGAGTTTGTGTTGCACATCAACTAGGCCCCGAATTACAAGATCGCCTCAAACGAATGGGTTATTACTGGAACACAATGATAGCAGATGCTGTTGAATATGCAAAGAAGTGTAGAGCTTGTCAATTTGACGCCGATTGTATTCATCAACCTTCGGAGTTCCTACACCCAACGGCAGCATCTTGGCCGTTTGAAGCCTGGGGCATGGACGTCATAGGACCAATCAGCCCGCCATCCTCCAAAGGACATCGGTTCATCCTAGCCATAACCGATTACTTCTCCAAATGGACGGAAGCTATACCGCTCACAGAAGTGAAGATGTCAAACGTGATCAGTTTCATCAAACATTACGTCATCTACCGCTTCGTCCTACCTCGCAAGATCATCCATGATAATGGTCCACAGTTTGCAAGCCATGCGTTCTATCGATTCTGCGATAAGAATCGAATCTATAACGTAGCCTCTACTGCCTATAATCCAACGGATAACTGGCTAGCAGAAGCCTTGTAATGCCTGTGGTTTGTATTGTGTATCTTGGTATACGTATACATAATTTGACCCGTATTGTATGTCTCTCTGCTTAATTTATTCTAGCATTTCATTGATTGATTTATTCTTGGGTTGGTTCGGCTTGGTTTGGTTCATCATGAACCAATGGTGAACCCTCATACCTAGCACCACCCTTCTTATTTAATCCATTCCCCTTATTCTCTCTCTTCATTTACTTCTTTTTCTCCATCATTACTTCTTCAACCACCAGAAAAGTGGAAGAGAGAGAGAGAGCATAGGCAAGTGTAGCTTACTTCATGGAGAAACTTTGTTTTTATTGTTCCATTCTCTTTCTCTCGAGATTCTAACACACTTTAATATTTGGCATTTCTAATTTCCATGGTTCAATTTGAGTAGATCTAAGTTTATAGTATTTTCGGATTTTTTGGGTTTTGATCAACTTAATATTGTTATTTCCAAGTTTTGTTGGTTTCATGTTGTAGAGAATTTCGTTCTGCCCCATTTTGACCTATGGAAGTCCAGATTTGGGCTTAGAATGAAGAAATTATGGAGATTTGAAGTCAAGGACTTCATGGCTATTCTTCTCGGATCAGTGGAGAAGAAGAACAGTTTTCGAGCCGTATGGTAGCCTTAGCCGCATGACTTTCATGCGACAAGTCTCCATAGTCGCATGGCCTTGTTGGTCCCCCAGCTGCATAAGCTAATCACCCCCGTAGCCGCATGAACTTTTCTCTTCAGCCACATGAACTCAATCACCTTCTGTCGCATGAGACTCCATGATTCAGTCGCATGAACTCATTCATTCCCAGCCGCATGAGAGATTCTCACTAGCCGTATAAGGCCTAGGCTATCTCTAGCTGTATATACCTATTGATCCTCCAGCCGCATAAGGCTTGCTCCCCGTGAGCCGCATAAGCTGTCCTTGGCGCAGCTGCACAAGTTTCTACTTGACCCAGCCGCATAGGTGCAGCCGCATAGACTGCATCCTCTCGCAGCCGCATACCTTTGCTGAATCCCGTACCGCATGAGTCCACATTTCTCCTCAGCCGCATGGCACTGGTTCTTCACTAGCCGCATATGCGCTCCTCTTCCCGGCCGTATGGCTTTGCCAGCACAGCCGCATGAGACCCTTAATCGCTAGCCGCATATGCTTATCCCCCTTTTTTAGCCGCGTGACTCGGGCTGGCCTGAGCCGCATGAGCCCGATTCTCACTAGTCGCATATGCCTAGTTCCTTCCTGGCTGCTTGGTCTTCCGTAGATGTAGTCCTCTTTATTTTATTATTATTATTATTCTCGTTCATATATATTGGGATATTACATTTATGCTTATATAACTTAGGTTTCTTGATAGAAGGCCGGTACTATGTAGATTTGTACATATTTCTGAACACGATAATGGCCTACAGTGGCGCACACTTAACAAGTAAACTGACATGATATATCAGGATATACTGTTATGACAGCTAGCCTGACAAGACAAGTACGAATGACCTGGACACCGTGGACGATTATGTTTGTACAAATAAACCAGTACTGTCTTGCATCATGTCTAGGATAGGGGATCCCTGAGTACCACGGTCAGGGATACCTACAGTAATTGACTAAGGCTAATAAACTAGAATAATTCAGTAGACATGAAGAGAATCCCAGCTACAGGCAATCCCGTTATCTGGACGCATTCAGTGGACTTGTAGCCTACCGACGAGTAGGGCACATTTCCAGCACACAGTCATGTGGTGTACCCTTCATAAATGGACATTCGACCCGGATAACCGGATGGTCTGCAAGGCTTATGGCTGTTGGGATAATCTCATTGAATCTTGCTAGTAACTAGGCCTGTGATAACCCTAGTTAGTAAAGAGTATCAAGCCGTACTTCTTGATTGGCCGTGATTAATTGGATTGAGTTTATTCCAGCTTAGTCTTATCTTGATCCTGCACAAGACTATGACATGACGCGATTGATTGTGCCTGTCTCAACAATAAATGATCAGGGGTCCAGTTCTGTTCAGGCGAAGGGTTACAACCCCGATCCTTGTTTGGTTTAAGGGTTGTAACCTGGATTCCGGAGCAGTTCTGTGTCCTCTCTTCGTTTATTGTCTTAGTGTACCCCATGCCATGCTCGTCATGTTATACTTCACTTCAACAGTATGATTTATTACTTATACTGGCCTTAACAATAAAGATCAGGGGTCCAGTTCTGTTCAGGCGAAGGGTTACAACCCCGGACCTTGTTGGTTTAAGGGTTGTAACCTGGCTCCCAGAGCAGTTCTGTGTCTTCTCTTCGTTTATTGTCTTTACTGTACCAATAGTATTTGAGACGAGTTTCTACTCAGGTGAAGGGTTACAACCCCGATTCTTGTTTGGTTTAAGAGTTGTAACCTGGCTACTTAAATGGTTTCCTCGTACTCAGTTTACTGTGGTTACTCCTATTATCATCAGTTCTTTATTTATTATCTTTTATTTTCTATTGTGTTATGCTGGTTTTAGTTCCTAAGTGAAGCCTCCTTTGTGGAACTTACTCTTTCTGGGGTCTGACCCAGCTGGTTTTGTAAGGCCAGATATCGGAGCAGCTCTAGAGGATCTACCTACCTTCCAGCCAGAAGGGGACCACCAGGCGTAACCCTGGCAACGAGTGGGTTTCTTTTTGTCCTCCCACTTTATTGTAAAAATTATTCTTTTGAGGCGTTTAGCCGAAGAGCACTTGTTAGCTCGGTTGTACCTTTATTTACTGTCTGCCTACGGGCTGTGACATGATCAACAGATCCTAAGGTTGATCATGTATGACTAAACTCTTGCTAGTCCTGACATTTTATAACGACTAGCTTCATGATCAGCTGAATATGTAATGTTTGGGACGCCTTACTGTTGTATTTTTGGTGATTTTACATCTTGTAACACTTACTTACTTGCTTGTGATTGAGACACTAGGCTTGTTCATGACCATAAGAGACTATTGGCTTGTAGTTAAACCCTCATGTATCTAGACAGCCGTGACCGTATAGCAAGGTGGGTTGTACTTCAATATACGTAGCTGGCTTTGTCTGCCCCCGCTCTCCAGTATTCTGGTTCTGGGGCGTGACATGGTTTTAGTGGTGGCCCATACAGGTCTTGTATATCAAGATATGTGAGGGTTTACCGAATCGATGTCTCAATCAATATTCGCCCTTGATCTCTGCTCGTATCTTCAAATCTTTGAGAATCTTGACCTGATCACATGCTTGTATCGTTGATCTGTCCTGGTCTTTCCTTATTGTTCTCTGTGTCGTCTTCTTCAGCGGTATTGTTCCTGGACCTACCGATCGGCAAGACGGAGCACCTCCTGCAGACCAGCAGCAACCTGGAGATTAAGCCCAACATTCAGGAGTAGCCTCCAGAGTCATGCCTACCGAAGGGGAACCACCAATTCAGCTCATCCAGCCTACGGAGCCTGATGATGGCACTCTGGTGGGTCTCATCAGGTCCCTATTAGCTTCCCAGGATCGTCACGGAGATGCCTTGCACCAGGCGGTGGCAGATGCTTTGACCAGAGGAGGTCATCAGGGTAATAGTATGGCCAACAGCTTCAAGCGCTTGAACCCTCCCTTCTTCGATGGCAGTGAAGATGCGATCACTGCAGATGCATGGCTTCAGGACACGGAGGTGATTCTAGAAGCAGCTAGGACTCCAGAGAACGAGAAGGTGGCCGTGGTGCGCCTGCAGTTACTAGATCTTGCCCGTAGCTGGTGGGCAGTGCAGGCCGATGGATTAGTGGCCCCTATTGCCTGGACAGTATTCAGGGAGAGATTCCAGACCAAGTATTTTGATGCTGTAGCTAGGTACGATCTACAGACGAGGTTCACCAATTTAAAGCAGTTGGACAGGACGATCGATGGATATGCGGCCGAGTTCTCCAGGCTTAGTTGGTTTGCTCCCACCTTGGTGGCTACCAAGTTCGATAAAGCCCAGCGGTTCCAGCAGGGGCTCCACATAGAGATTTTATTGGAGGTAGAGCAGTTTGAGCATCAGACTTTTGATGCAGTGTTGAGAGCAGCCCAGAGGCATGAGTATACCTCCCAGAGGATCGTGGATAGGGCTGGAGGTCGGAAGAGATCTCACAGCCAGATGAATCAGTCTTCAGCATCATCCCTGATAGCCAGGGCTTTGACCGTTGGAGCTCCGAGACGGGCGGCCTCAGTGATGTCGGTTCAGCATTCCTCCCCGACGTACCCTCAGCAGCAGAAGCAGAAGCAGTCTTCCGCAGTGGGATATTCACACTGCGGGAAGCCAGGGTACGTAGTGTCAAAGTGTCGCAGAGCACAGGGTTTGTGCTTGGTTTGTGGTGCCCTAAACCACAGGGTTGGGAACTGCCCGAACAGGGGGAGTTTATCGGCCTTCTCTAGACCTTCAGTTAGAGGACCAGCACCAGTCCAGCAGCAGCAGCAGCTGCAGTACCCATTTCCGAGGCCATTGCAGACACAGGCCCAGGCATTCCAGCAGCAGAGATCGCAGCAGTATGCCCAAGCCCTGATCCAGAGGATTCAAAGGAATTTTCAGCAGAGGGGACCCGTACCCAGAGGACATGGTCAAGTGCTGGCTTTGACCATGGAAGAAGAAGAAATAGCACCAGGTGAGGTAGTAGTAGGTACTATTCTCGTCAACACCTTTCCAGCTTCAGTATTATTTGATTCTGGTGCCTCGCATTCATTTATGTCTGCACGATTCACGACACGGATAGGATTGGAGCCCGAGTCATTATCAGTAAGGCTCAATATACTTACTGGTAATAGACTTGTGGGAGTAGATAGAGTATTTTTCTCGTGTCGGATCATAGTTAGCGGTAGAGAATTTTCCGCTAGATTGATAGAGTTCCCGATGGCCGATTATGATGTGGTATTAGGGATGGATTGGTTGAGGGACCAGTATGCTAGGATAGACTGCCACATTGGCAGGATTATTTTGAGCATTCCAGGCGAGCCGGAGTTTTCCTTCTCCCGAGGCGAAGTTGAACCTTCTCCTCCAGTGTTGTGGATGGTAGTAGCAGTAGTACAGTTACCTCGTATAGTCAAAGTGTTTTCAGATGTTTTCCCAGGAGGGCTTCCAGGGATGCCGCCAGAGCGAGAGATCGAGTTTACCATCGACTTGATTCCCGGGACAGCCCCAGTGTCAGAGAGAGTCTACAGGATGGCGCCGTCAGAGTTAGAGATATTGTACAAGATGATTGAAGAACTCAGAACCAAGGGATTCATTCGTGCTAGTGGATCGCCTTGGGGAGCCCTGATGCTTCTTGTAAAAAAGAAGGATGGTACGTCTAGATTATGTGTAGATTATCGTACATTGAACTCAGTGACAATCAAGAACAGATACCCTCTTCCGAAGATAGATTAATTATTGATCAACTCAAAGGGGCAACAGTATTCTCGAAGATTGACTTACGATCAGGATACCATCAGATCAGAGTCAGAGAGCAGGACATCCCGAAGACAGCTTTCAGATCTAGGTATGGGCATTGGAAGTTCCTTGTGATGCCATTTGGAGCCACCAATACGTCGGTCGTATTCATGGACCTCATGAATCGTATCTTCATGCCTTATTTGGATCAGTTCATGATTGTGTTCCTAGAGAGCACCAGTTGTATGCCAGTTGTATGCCAAGTTGTATGCCAAGTTCAGTAAATGCGAGTTCTGGCTCGATCGTATTTCGTACTTGGGTCATATCATCACCCGAAAAGGAGTTGAAGTGGATCCCCAGAAGATTGTGGCCATTGAGACGTGGCCGGTACCCAACAAAGTTGCAGAAGTTTGCAGTTTTCTTGGCTTAGCCGGCTACTACCGGCAATTTGTTTCAGACTCTGCTCGAATTTTAGCGCCATTGACCCGGTTGACCTGTAAGGATGTGCAGTTTATTTGGACAACAGAGTGCCAGGATTCTTTTGAGAAGTTGAAGCGAGGCTTGATGACGGCTCCTATTCTCACGCTTCCAGATGGAACCAGAGGATTCTCAGTGTATTGTGATGCTTCGGACAGAGGTTTAGGATGTGTTCTGATGTAGCATGGGAAGGTAATAGCTTATGCGTCACGACAACTTCGTGATCATGAGAGAAATTACCCAACCCATGACTTGGAGCTGGCAGCAGTAGTGTTTGCACTTAAGCTTTGGAGGCACTACTTGTATGGAGATAGGGTAGAGATTTTCACCGACCATAAGAGTCTGAAGTATGTGTTCACCCAGAAGGATTTTAATATGCATCAGAGGAGATGGCTGGAGCTGCTAGTGGATTATGATGTCAACTTGCAGTATCATCCTGGAAAAGCCAACGTCGTTACATATGCATTGAGCCGGAGAGCCGGAATTTATTTTCTAACAGCGCAACCAGAGCTGTTAGCCGATCTTCAGAAGATGGGTATATAAGTTGTTCTCCCTTCCAGTATAGCATTGATGGCCAGCATGTAAGTTCAGTCCACTATATTCGAGAGGATCCGGATGGCGCAGTCAGCAGATTCCAAGCTTCAGCAATTCAGAGCAGAGTATGAGGCAGGACGAAGACCAGAGTTATGCATCCATGAAGACGGTACACTTCGACATGGTAAGCGTCTTTATGTACCCAACGGAGATATCAGACAGGAGATCATGGCGGAGGCTCACAGTTCGCAGTATTCCAGTCATCCTGGCTGTACGAAGATGTACCGAGATATTCGTCAGTACTTTTGGTGGAATGGCATGAAGAGGAAGATAGCCCGGTTTGTCTCTCGATGTTTAGTTTGTCAACAAGTTAAAGCTGAACATCCGAGGCCAGCTGGACTTCTTCAGCCCTTGCCAATTCCAGATTGGAAGTGGGAGCATATAACCATGGATTTCGTGACTGGATTACCTAGATCCCTAGCTGGTCGAGATGCTATTTGGGTTATTATTGACCGGCTCACGAAGGTGGCTCACTTTCTCCCGTTCAGAGTTGGTCAGTCGACGGCTCAGCTAGTAGGAATATATCTTCGACAGATTATCAGATTGTATGGTGTGCCAGTCAGTATCACCTCGGACCGAGATTCAAGATTTACGTCACACTTTTGGCGTAGCCTGTAAGAGAGTTTGGAAACTCGCCTCCAATTCAGCTCAGCATATCACCCGCAGACTGATGGTCAGTCGGAATGTACGATCCAGACTCTTGAAGACATGTTGAGATCTTGTACGCTCGACTTCGGTGGTTCATGGGAAGATTACCTGCACCTGGTGGAGTTCTCGTACAACAATAGTTTCCAAGCTATTATCCAGATGGCACCGTTCGAGGCACTGTACGGCAGGAAGTGCAGATCCCCGCTAGCTTAGGATGATGTTGGAGAGAGGCAGATGCTCGGTCCAGAAATGATTGCTCAGACCGTTGAAGTGGTCGGGAGAGTCAGGGATCATCTTCGAGTTGCCCAAGATCGCCAGCGTCATTGGGCAGATTCTCATCGGTGTTCCCTTGAATTTTCTGTCGGCGACCATGTATTCCTGAGGATTTCGCCTAACCGTGGCGTCATTCGTTTCGGCGTACGAGAAAAGCTTAGTCCTAGGTATATAGGGCCGTTCAATATTCTGGAGCGAGTAGGTGATGTGTCCTATCGGCTCGCTCTTCCGTCGTCGTTGCGTGAGGTACATGACGTATTTCATGTATCCCAACTGCGATGGTATATTTCGGACCCGAGCCACATCCTGGATCATTCAGAATTGGTTGTTGGTACCAACCTTTCGTATGAGGAGAGGCCCGTGTCTATATTGGACCGGAGAGATAAGACACTCAAGAACAAGACTATCAAGTTAGTCCGAGTTGCTTGGGGTCATCACTCTTTGGGTGAGTCAATATGGAAGCATGAGGATGATATCCGATCGCGATATCCCGACCTGTTTGATTCGTGAGGTATAATATCCTTCTTATGCCTTACACCCTTAGTTCCTTGCTTGAATGATTGATTGTCTAGTTATAACTTGCTTGTGATTAGTATAGCTTGCTCTTGTCCCTCTAGCCTCTTAATTAAATTTCGAGGACGGAATTCTTTTAAGGTGGGTAGAGTTGTAATGCCTGTGGTTCGTATTGCGTATCTTGGTATACATATACGTAATTTGACCCGTATTGCATGTCTCCCTGCTTAATTTATTCTAGCATTTCATTGATTGATTTATTCTTGGGTTGGTTCGGCTTGGTTTGGTTTATCATGAACCAAAGGTGAACCCTCCTACCTACCACCACCCTCCTTATTTAATCCATTCCCCTTATTCTCTCTCTTCATTTACTTCTTCTTCTCCACCATTACTTCTTCAACCACCAGAAGAGTGAGAGAGAGAGCTTAGGCAAGTGTAGTTTGCTTCATGGAGGAACTTCGTTTTTATTGTTCCATTCTCTTCCTCTCGAGATTCTAACACACTTTAATATTTGGCATTTCTAATTTCCATGGTTTAATTTGCGTAGATCTAAGTTTATAGTATTTTTGAATTTCTTGGGTTTTGATCTACTTAACATTGTTATTTCCAAGTTTTGTTGGTTCCATGTTGTAGAGAATTTTGTTCTGCCCCATTTTGACCTATGAAAGTCCAGATTTGGGCTTAGAATGAAGAAATTATGGAGCTTTGAAGTCAAGGACTTCATGGCTATTCTTCTCGGATCAGTGGAGAAGAAGAACAGTTTTTGAGCTGCATGACTTTTATGCGGCAAGTCTCCCCAGCCACATAAGCTAATCACCCCCGCAGCCGCATGAACTTTTGTCTTCAGCCACATGAACTCAATCACCTTCTGTCGTATGAGACTCCATGATTCAGTCGCATAAACTCATTCATTCCTAGCCGCATGAGAGATTCTCACTAGCCGCATAAGGCCTAGGCTATCTCTAGCCGCATATACCTATTGATCCTCCAGCCGTATAAGGCTTGCTCCCCGCGAGCCGCATAAGCTGCCCTTGGCTCAGCCGCATAACTTTCTACTTGACCCAGCCGCATAGACTGCGTCCTCCCGCAGCCGCATACCCTTGCTGAATCCCATACCGCATGAGTCCATATTTCTCCCCAGCCGTATGGCACTGGTCCTTCACTAGCCGCATATGCTCCCCTCTTTTCGGCCGTATGGCTTTGCCAGTAAAGCCGCATGAGACCCTTCATATCTAGCCGCATATGCTTATCCCCCTTTTTCAGCCGCGTGACTCGGGCTGGCCTGAGCCGCATGAGCCTGATTCTCACTAGCCGCATATGCCTAGTTCCTTCCTGGCTGTTTGGTTTTCTGTAGCTGTGGTCCTCTTTATTTTATTATTATTATTATTCTCGTTCATATATATTAGGATATTATATTTATGCTTATATAACTTGGGTTTCTTGATAGAAGGCTGGTACTATGTAGATTTGCACATATTTCTGAACACGATAATGGCCCGCAGTGGTGCACTCTTAACAAGTAAACTGACATGATATATCAGGACATGCTATTACGACAGCTAGCCTGACATGACAAGTACGAATGACCTGGACACCATGGACGATTGTGTTTGTACAAATAAACCAGTACTGTCTTGCATCATGTCTAGGATGGGGGATCCCTGAGTACCACGGTCAGGGATACCTACAGTAATTGACTAAGGCTAATAAACTAGAATAATTTAGTAGACATGAAGAGATTCACAGCTACATGCAATCCCGTTATCTGGGCGTATTCAGTGGACTTGTAGCCTACTGACGAGTAGGGCACATTTCCAGCACACAGTCATGTGGTGCACCCTTCATAAATGGACATTCGACCCGGATAACTGGATGGTCTGTAGGGCTTGTAGCTGTTGGGATAATCTTATTGCATCTTGCTAGTAACTAAGCCTGTGATAACCCTAGTTAGTTAAGAGTATCAAGCCGTACTTCTTGATTGGTCGTGATTGATTGGATGGAGTTTATTCCAGCTTAGTCTTATCTTGATCCTGCACAAGATTGTGACATGACGCGATTGATTGTGACTGTCTCAACAATAAATGATCAGGGGTCCAGTTTTGTTCAAACGAAGGATTACAACCCCGGTCCTTGTTTGGTTTAAGAGTTGTAACCTGGCTCCCGGAGCAATTATGTGTCCTCTCTTCATTTATTGTCTTAGTGTACCCCATGCCATGCTCATCATGTTTTACTTCACTTCAACAGTATGATTTATTACTTATGCTGGCCTTAACAATAAAGATCAGGGGTCCAGTTCTGTTCAGGCGAAGGGTTACAACCCCGGTCCTTGTTTGGTTTAAGGGTTGTAACCTGGCTCCTGAGCAGTTCTGTGTCCTCTCTTCGTTTATTGTCTTTACTGTACCAATAGTATTTGAGGCGGGTTTCTATTCAGGTGAAGGGTTACAACCCCGGTCCTTGTTTGGTTTAAGGGTTGTGACCTGGCTACTTGAATGGTTTTCTCGTACTCAGTTTACTGTGGTTACCCCTATTATCATCAGTTCTTTATTTATTATCTTTTATATTCTATTGTGTTATGCTAGTTTTAGTTCCTAAGTGAAGCCTCCTTTGTGGCACTTGCTCTTCATGGGGTCTGACCCAGCTGGTTTTGTATGGCCAGATATCGGAGCACCTCTAGAGGATCTACCTACCTTCCAGCCAGAAGGGGACCACCAGGCGTAACCCTGGCAACGAGTGGGTTTCTTTTTGTCCTCCCACTTTATTGTAAAAATTATTCTTTTGAGGCATTTAGCCGAAGAGCACTTGTTAGCTCGATTGTACCTTTATTTACTGTCTGCCTACGGGCTGTGACATGATTAACAGATCCTAGGGTTGATCATGTATGACTAAACTCTTGCTAGTCCTGACATTTTGTAACGATTAGCTTCATGATCAGCTGAATATATAATATTTGGGACGCCTTACTATTGTATATTTGGTGATCTTACATCTTGTAACACTTACTTACTTGCTTGTGATTGAGACACTAGGCTTGTTCATGACCATAAGAGACTGTTGGCTTGTAGTTAAACCCTCATGTATCTAGACAGCCGTGACCGTATAGCGAGGTGGGTTGCACTTCAATATACGTAGCTGGCTATGTCTACCCCCGCTCTCCAGTATTCTGGTGCTGGGGCGTGACAAGCCTTCAACAAAACCATCATAAAACTTCTCAAGAAGTTCCTGTCTTCAAACAAGCACGATTAGAACGAGAAGCTCGGTGAATGTCTATGGGCCTATCGTACAACGGTCCGGACTCCAACAGGCAGTACGTCATTCTCTCTGGTTTATGGGAGCGAAGCAGTTCTTTCCCTAGAAATCCAGATTTCTTCTCTTCGAGTAGCCCTAACCAGCGAGCTGACTACTGAAAAAAGATATCATCTGTGACTCCAGGAGCTCGAAGCGTTAGACAAAAAATGCTTGTTAGCCCAACAGCGCATTGAGCTATACCAAGCACGCCTTTCCAGAGCATTTAACAAAAAGGTGAAGAAAAGAATCTTCCAAGTCGGTGATCTGGTCTTAGCAGTGAGAAGACCAATGGTTATGACGCACAAAACAAAAGAAAAATTTTAGCATAAATGGGAAGGTCCTTTCGTCATAGAATCGGTGTATTCTAATGGTGCATACCGGCTGACCAAGCCTGATGGTGACTTGCTCATGATGCCTATCAATGGCAAGTTCTTGAAGAAATACTACGTGTAATCTCTTTTACATAATGTTCACATATGCTCAGTCATGTAAATGTACAGTACGATATTTATATGATTCAAAAAAAACTATCTAACTATTATCCGTATTTCAAGAGTCTTGAATACGTCCTGGATAATAGGTCCTCTAAATATTTCCCCAGTGGAATCATTCCCGTTCTTGACTCTGTCCAAACTCAGTTTGACGAAAACAAGTCACGTCCCCATTACCTCTGAATTATTTTTTGATAATTATTTTCCCAGTGGAACGATTAAAGTTTTGCCACGTCCATATAACCTCTGAGCAAAGCATTCATCAAGGATAATCACGTCTTTATTACCTTTGAATTATCCACTCCTCCATAATGCTATATATCTTTCCACGTCCATATTATCTCTGGTCAGATATAGAACATCCTCTGCTATTGTGTCCATATTACCTCTACTAGCAGCTTCATTCAACTTATTATCTATATTCGAATTATTCGAATATAAAATGGATAATAGGTCCACATCAAAAATTCCCTAGCGGAATACCTACCAGAAATATCTTTGCTACGTCCACATTACCTCTAGCATCTATATTTCACAAAACTATATTCATTTCCGAAAAGATTCTTTATTTTGTACTTAAGCGTCTATCAAATGTTGTCCCTCTGATGCTCCTCCTCCAACTTCGCCAGCTGTTCTTCTAAACGGGCAGAAGTGGTAGCAGTCATGGCAGCCTGGGACAAATAATCCTCCTGTCCAAATGTCGCCGCCCTCAAGTCGGCTTCCAGCTGGGCAATCTCATTCCTGATCTGCACAATGTGATTATGCTTCTCAGTGATTTGCGCAACCAGCATGTTCTTCGAGGCAGCACGGGCCTCACTCGCAGCATTAAACTGGCCATACTGGTCAGCCAGTTAGCCAATCTCCTAGACGAGGGCGTCTTTCCTTGCCTGGAAGGTAGCCTTGTCCTCCGCGAGATCTGTCATCAAAGCGTCATCCTCTTCATGGAACATTGACGTCGGACTCCGCTGTTTGATGTCTCGAAACCTGGCCACCTGACCCTCCAGGTCATTCAGGACCTTCCTTAGAGTGTTAGCCCGCTCTTCATAGCCAGCTATGCTCTCAAGGGCCGCCACTTGGCACTCTGCAACAGCCTTTACAGGACCGAAGGTGGCATTCCGATTCAGGACCCCAGGAAGCTTCACTTTCAGTACGGAGTAGAAAGCTTTGACAACTTCCTGGGCCATCTCTTCATCCTCGGTGGAGGTAGTCGGAGAAGGGGCTTGGGAAGTTTCCTCCACTTCAGGAAGGAGTACCTGACAAAAAGCCATACTTGACAAGAAAATCCATTTCCACCAAAAACTACTCCTGATTATCATGTGTCACGTCCATATTACCTCTGATAGCGATAGTCTTCCGACTCAACACCTATACCCAATCCGGGATAAAAGACACAGTGTTAAAATCGCAAAACCTATCATGACCATGTTACCTCTGTTGGTTTTGTTTCAAATCTATCACCCGCATCACCGGTGTGTCAAAGGGTAATAGGTTCACGAAAGTATCATTCCAATCTATTTGTTCGCATTTTCGGATGCACAAAGGGGCAGTAGGTCAAAACAAAAAAGGAGAGAGGGGGTTCCCCAGCGGGATACCCTTTACACAAATGTTGTATTATTGGCTCTCTAATACAAGCACCACAGATACCACAAGCAAAGAATGGAGCAAATGTACTCTGTTTATTCAAAATCAGTTACATTCACAGGACTACATCTCATGAGCAAAACAAAAGGTTCTTCATCTCTTCATCTGGATAAGAAGTAAAAGATTACATTGATGTCCAAAAGAAGGAAAAATCTGCTACTCATCAGCAACACATAGCTTGGTCAGCTTGGCAGGGCCACGCTTTCGTCAAAAAGTAGTTTTGTGGCCCTCGAAGGAGGTCATGTTTTACTGTTGAGCAAGCAAACAAGGCTGTTGAACCTTCAAGAAGCTACACGGAGGAGGGCAAATATATCACTGCAAATGGTGATCTTCTCTCCTCCATGTTGCGGACGTCGTGGGCCCATTTCTTCAAGAGACCATACCTTCAAAACAACATCTCTAGTGTTGCTTTTGCCTACTTGAAGAACCGTGAAAGCAGAACTTTCACGATGATGCCCAACTACCGTCCGACTCTGTCACGACCCGCACCCTAGAGTAAGGGCACGAGAAGTGGGTACGTCCAGCCTACGCCGCAGTGTCGGCGGTAGAACGCTGTCCTAGATCAAATTTCTAACCATATAAAGGTACCTGTACAGTATATACACTCCGAATGGAGGTGACATAGCAAATACAGTCTCAATCACATCTAAGGTAGAGCATGATAAAAGATAGATAAAATATAAAATCCACAAAGAGGTACCGCAGATAGAAGTCTAAGTGTCTAAGATACACAAACCCAGAAAACATCTCAAAATCCAAATACACTAATCCATATAGTAAATACAACTTAAGACAACTAAAATAACTATCTATACAACCTTTACTGTGTCTCCTCTAGGCTAGCAGACAACCTCCAAGCTATCTATAAAATTTATCAACAGGTCCAGTCAGGACAGGAACGAGCACAATCTCATCTAGAAAACCCAAGTAAATGACAGAGAACTATAAAGTAGTTATAGACAGTTGTATTAATGAACATGGCAGTCTATATTCATGTGATGGTATAGAAGACAGATAAGGTACAAGGAAAGTAAGTATCTAAACAAGAGAAGAATTATGGCAATAAAGACTGTAAAATAAAATCTAGCTGAACTAGAGTAACATGATGAGTCCAGACAGTACAATATAAGTCGAGTGTAATCCTAATGTGAGTCTAATACAAGATGAGTCGAATGTGATTCTAATCATTGTTCTAATAAGGTGAATCGAATAAGGTGATACGAATAAGGTGATACGAATAGTGATTCACATGATGATCTAACAAAGATTCGAATAAATTCTCCAAGTGTGTTTTAAAATACTTAGATAGACATGTAAACGGCTATGGGTAAATCCGGCACATCACGCACTGATCAGGTGAGAGATGACTATCGTTCGAATATCATTCATAGGGGGTGGTTCGAATAGTGGGAATGTTCACATGTCCAGTCAAGTATTTTCCTGCCCATCTAATGCAAATGAATCCAAAATCCGACACATCAATCGAATACAAGTCCAACCAGCACATGAAGATACGAATAGGTGGTTCGAATAGTGATTCGTATGGTGATTCGAATAATAGACGCAAAACGAGTAAGTATACGTGTCGTATACATGGATCCAGTAATAACAATACGTATTTGTAACAGAGAATCGCATACAACTAACTAGAACTGAAGTACAATAACTGACAAGTAAATGAGAGAACTATCAGAGAATATACTCGCCTGATAACCTGAACAGTTGATAGGTATAGAGGTCCAAACTGAAGCCACAGAGTCCTATTTAGAGCAATAAAGGTCAAGATGTATACGAGAGATGATAAATAAAATGTACAATGCATCTGCATGCTGTCTAGGTTAAACTAGACTAAAGTCAACACTTGGTCAACTCTAGTCAACCACCCTAGTTAAATTAGGTCAACTAGGTCAAGTCCTAGCCCAAACAAGTCTAACAAGTCTCACTATGCCTAACCAAGCCTAGGCTAGCACTCACACAATCACAAGACAATGTGAACCACAACAATGCATAATATAAAATAGATAATATATATAAATACATACCTTCATACATACATGCATATCCACATTACATACATATTTATATATATATAGGCATATGTTACATCATGCATATTTACATAGTTACATAGATATATACATTCATGCACATTTACATACATACTTTTATACATTATATATGTTAACATTCATTACAATGCATTATATTTTACTTATACCTTTGATTGACTCATTCATTCATATATGACATTCATTCATGCATATTACATACTTACATGCATCTATACATTATATACATTGTATATAACTTGTAAAAATAGAAGAGGAAAAAAGGGGAAAAAACTGAAATGGAAAGGGAAGGGAAGAAAAATGTAAGGAAAAGGGAAAACAGTGGACATAAACATGCTTGCATCATATATTCTACATTATCATACATGCTATCATTATATATTGCATTATATTATTTATATATTATGCATTCATATATATCATTACATGTATACCTTGCATTCATATCTAGCATTCATTATATACTTTCATGCATACATTGTATATCATTCTTTCATTCATGTATTTATGCATTGCTTACATACATTATATTAATTGCATTCCTACATGCTTGCATTCAACCATATATATACATTAATGTAAAGAGGATATATATCATATATATATCATTTCATTCATCTAACATATCATGTATTACATACTCTATATTCATTTAATATCCATACTACATAGGCTCATAGGTTACACAAAATGCGTATATCGTATAGTCACTCTTCTACTTAAAACCAATACTGTACCAATTGGGCATTCACTAAATTCTAAGATTAAAGTATGTCGTAGTCCTTCGTGTTATCTTTTCGAAACTTCAAACGGATCGCATTTTCGTGTCCGAAAGCTCCCGAAATCACAAAAATACCAAAATACGTTCGTCTTTCGTACAGCTGACACTCAAATAATTCTACAGAAAGTTACAGAAAGAATTTAGCTTATTAAAATATATATTTGGAAAGCTAACTTCGATACGGTTCTTTTAAAAAAATGGGAAATAAATCGGATTTCTAAGCTAAAAGTTATGACATTTATAAGTTGCTTTGGTTAATAAAAACGTGGATGAATATTATGACGAATTTGAGTTGTTTTGGACAAAAGAACACATATAGGCCAAGATACTTGGATACAAACATTGGTATCCAAATGAAACTCATTCTAACCATCCTAACTAAGATCAATCCACTCTCTAACCATTCTAAAACTGAATTTAGATATCTATTTAAACTATTATCATACATACATACACATGGGGTGTCCTAATTTGGGATCTATCAAGTAGGACACAAGACACATATCTAAAATCCTCAAGAGAGCTCCAAATGGCCTTAAATTTGAATCTAAATGGAACACATGCATGAGGATGAATCCTACGGATTGAAAACTAATTTATATACAAAGAAAATCGATTTAGAGGATGAGTTTTACCTATTGGGAGTGGAATCCCAATGAAATCCTTTAGGACACGGCTCCGATACGAAGATCCCTCAAAGTGGACACTCCTCCTTGCACTCCTCTTCCAATCCTTGGTAGCACCCTTCCCTTGGAGAATGGGAATGATTGAGAAAAGGTTTGGTGAAGGAATGATTTGATTTGGAGATCAAATCAATGGGAAGGCTCTCTAAAATTAGGGAAGAACAAAAGAAAAATAAAAGAGGCAAGATTGTAATGAATGAAATGAGTCATTCTCCCCTAAAGGTGGTTGCCATAAAGTGTCCATTAGGGCTAATGGGAAATGTCCTAATTGCCCCTCTCTAGTCTCATATGGTTAAGTCTAGACTAGGTTCAAGTTTGGGGTCAAAATGATCTAGTTTTGAGTCTCTAACTTAACCATTCTAACATGATAAAAATTAGTTTAATTAACTAACTTAAATGTTGGGTCTTGTGAGCCATGCTTAACTTAATATTGGGTCCTATCTAGAGTTTATGCTACCTGGGTCACAATACAAGTCAGAACGAGACGAAACTCAAACCCGACTAAACAAATCCAATAAAAACAATATTAAAAATATAAAATTTTCCCAAAATATTAAAATATGAAAAATGACCAAAATCATAATACATCAATTTAAATATTATTAAAATAATCTAAAATTCACCAATGAATTAAAATCCTAAATAATTCAAAAGTCACAAAATGACCAAAATACCCTTAGCCTAAAAAGTTGTAAATAATCATTCTAATCACATGGTTAGGTCCCCATGGTCATGGTTAGTCTCTAGACTCAACAGTTATAGAGTCCACTAGCTAACACATCAAAATTATAATTTACCAATTTTAAATAGTATTAAATTAATTAAAAATTCCCATAAATCATAAATCCTATTATTAAATAATAAACTTTTACAAAAAGTTCAAAATTACCCTTATTTTAGAAAAGTGGGTGTTACAAGTATACCCTCCTTAGAAAATTTTGTCCTCGAAATTAAAATGTTCATACTCCTTCTAGGTCAAACCCCCACAATCGAAGTCTCAGAACTTAAACAAATCATACGATTTAAAAGGACGATATACATGGTCATAGCATACGGTGGTAGTGGAAGTCTTATCTATGTATACTAGTCATGTTAAACCAAAACGGTTATAGGGTATCAAAACAAACAAGCAATCATGGGTGTTAAATTGGAAAAGATACAGAAATAACAAATCATCTAGACTGTAAGGCAGTCTACCATCCTATATGAAAACTGGTACTTATCAAAAAATAAAATAAGATAACTACCAATTATCTATAAAGGGGTACTATTCAAAGAAAAATCAAAATCAAAAGTTAAAGAATGAAAGTCAATTGTATTGAAATCCAATCACAATATATATATATATATATATATATATATATATATATATATATATATATATATATATATATATATAGAGCGTTAGAGAGGAAAAAGCTAGCATTATGTAAAGGTTATGTGGTTAGTGTGTGTATGGGTGTATGTGGACATGTTCATAGGGTTAGATAGTAGACATGTGTGTGTATAAAATATACATGAAAGTGTATAGGAGAATTTGGGTTTCAAAACAATAGCTATCAAGTTACACTACTCATGGCATATTGGTTAAAACAATCTACAATGCACAACCTATTTACTCATAACATGCATGGCTAACCATATATATACATATATCTATATGTATAGAGAGGTAGAGATTTAGTTATGTATCTATATACATTATAACAGTATGCATAAACTTTATATATATATATATACCTATATAGATATATGAACATAACATAGAGATGAAGGGTTAGGTTTACATGGCAGTTGTGAACATTAGTGTACATTAGTGTAGAGTGTCATGAGTACAGGGGTTATAACTTAAAATGATGGGTTCAATCATTCATTTCAGTTTAACATTACATATTAAATCTGAAATTGAACTAAATATTTAAAATCAATGTGAAAAATGTTAACATGTATTCAGTTTCAGAATTTTGGTGAAACTCGAACATCAAAACCAACCCAATGTTCACCACAACCACAACCTAACATGTAAGAGTATGAAACCTAACATTATATCCCTACATACAAAAATATATATGGCTCATAACATTACATTTAAAAACTGCAAATTGAACTAATCACTTAGAATCCAGTATTAAAGGATTAATATGCACACGGTCTCAGATTTGACAAATTCAAACACAAAACTTAACCAATTTCTTTAAGAATTAAAACCTTGTATATAACATACATGTGCAGTGATGTAAATAACAACTAATAATATAAAATTTATATTTAAATTATGAATTTAAACTGGAAAAAAATAGAGAACTATTCTCTGATACTGTATTGTGTCAGAGATATTGGGGTTTTGAGAATTTAACATCAACAACCTATTAATATGTATTTAGATGGGTTAGTAATCAAAGTGTAGCATGCATACGTGTCAGACAAAGTGTCTGTGTCCGCTCTATATATATTCTCATGTCCCAATATAAAAATCAAATTCCATATCAAGACCAACATTTAGATTTCTACCAAGATTGCAAGTAGGTGATTGATGTAATCAATACAGTTTTATTATTATTATTATTTAATACAAGAATAATAGCAAGAAGAAAATAACGATAAAATCTGTTCTGCTTACCTGTTTAAAAGAAGAACCATTTTGAAACCAGAGCTATAATATCAAATCCAAGATAAGGTCTAGCAGAATCATCGATTCATTGTATTAAGAAAAAATTCATAGTAAGAAGTTACACAAGGTTTATAATACAGCTAAAGCTACTCCTAAGTTAAATAATGAGAAGCAAAACAAACAAAACAAACAATAATTCTTTTTTTTTTTGAGAATGACCGAAACAAAAGTAGAGAAAACATGTTCAAGAACATTTAAGGTACAATCTGATAATCATATACGTCTATCCAAAATTATGGTACTCTAAATCCTCGTCATACTAGTAAGCAAGGCTACGATAATCACAAAGTCCTCGACTTAGGCACATACCTCTAGAATCATGGTATTTAAAATTTTTGCGATGCCGCTAGCTTGGCTGCGAAAACCTTAAATTCCCACACCCGAGAAATATATCCAAAGTCAGACTATATGTCCTCACCATGCTGGCTAATGTGACTGTAGAAGACTAGATTCCATAACTTAGATGACCTAGCCCATATAATTTCATCTTGACAAAAATTAAATTAAATCAACAATGGATACCTAAAAATCAAATTCATTAACTAACCAAGAAAGATAAATATAAACTATTAGAATCAAATTTCGCGATATTTTATATTGAGATTCTCAAAGGTCATTCCAGGAATCTCTCAAGGGATCCTAACTGTGATCGAGTACCTTCAAAAATATATCCTAATCCTACTGCAGGCTGTAGTGGTACTCTAGTTCGAATACCACTACACAAACTCGACCTGCATGGGCTACTACTAAAAACGTGTTACGATCCGCACCCTAGAGTAAGGGCACGAGAAGTGGGTACGTCCAGCCTACGCCGCAGTGTCGGCGGTAGAACGTTGTCCTCAGTCAAACTTCTAACAATATAAAGGTACATGTACAGTATATACACTCCGAATGGAGGTGACATAGCAAATACAGTCTCAATCACATCTAAGGTAGAGCATGATAAAAGATAGATAAATATGAAATCCACAAAGAGATACCACAGATAGAAGTCTAAGTGTCTAAGATAAACAAACCCAGAAAACATCTCAAAATTCAAATACATTAATCCATAAAGTAAATACAACTCAAGACAACTAAAATAACTATCTATACAACCTCTACTGTGTCTCCTCTAGGCTAGCAGGCAACCTCCAAGCTATCTGTAAAATTTATCAACAGGTCCAGTCAGGACAGGAACGAGCACAATCTCATCTAGAAAACCCAAATAAATGACAGAGAACTATAAAGCAGTTATAGACAGTTGTATTGATGAACATGGCAGTTTATATTCAGGTGATGGTGTAGAAGACAGATAAGGTACAAGGAAAGTAAGTAACTAAACAAGAGAAGAATTATGGCAATAAAGACTGTAAAATAAAATCTAGCTGAACTAGAGTAACATGATGAGTCCAGACAGTACACTATAAGTCGAGTGTAATCCCAATATGAGCCTAATACAAGATGAGTCGAGTGTGATTCTAATCATTGTTCTAATAAGGTGAATCGAATAAGGTGATACGAATAAGGTGAAACGAATAGTGATTCACATGATGATCTAACAATGATTCGAATAAATTCTCCAAGTGTGTTTTAAAATACTTAGATAGACATGTAAACGGCTATGGGTAAATCCGGCACATCACGCACTGATCAGGTGAGAGGTTGCTATCGTTCGAATATCATTCACAGGGGGTGGTTCGAATAGTGGGAATGTTCACATGTCTAATCAAGTATTTTCCCGTCTATCAAATACAAATGAATCCAAAATCTGACACATCAATCGAATACAAGTCCAACCAGCACATGAAGATACGAATAGGTGGTTCGAATAGTAATTCGTATGGTGATTCGAATAATAGAGGCAAAACGAGTAAGTATGTGTCGTATACATGGATCCAGTAATAACAATACGTGTTTGTAACAGAGAATCGCATACAACTAACTAGAACTGAAGTACAATGATTGTCAAGTAAATGAGAGAACTATCAGAGAATGTACTCGCCTGATAACCTGAACAGTTGATAGGTATAGAGGTCCAAACTGAAGCCACAGAGTCCTATTTAGAGCAATACAGGTCAAGATGTATACGAGAGATGATAAATGAAATGTACAATGCATCTGCATGCTGTCTAGGTCAAACTAGACTAAAGTCAACACTTGGTCAACTCTAGTCAACCACACTAGTCAAATTAGGTCAACTAGGTCAAGTCCTAGCCCAAACAAGTCTAACAAGTCTCACTATGCCTAACCAAGCCTAGGCTAGCACTCACACAATCACAAGACAATGTGAACCACAACAATGCATAATATAAAATAGATAATATATATAAATATATACCTTCATACATACATGCATATCCACATTACATACATATTTATATATATAGGCATATGTTACATCATGCATATTTACATAGTTACATAGATATATACATTCATGCACATTTACATACATACTTTTATACATTATATATGTTAACATTCATTACAATGCATTATATTTTACTTATACCTTTGATTGATTCATTCATTCATATATGACATTCATTCATGCATATTACATACTTACATGCATCTATACATTATATACATTGTATATAACATGTAAAAATAGAAGAGGAAAAAAAGGGGAGAAAACTGAAATGGAAAGGGAAGGAAAGGAAAATGTAAGGAAAAGGGAAAACAGTGGACATATACATGCTTGCATCATATATTCTACATTACCATACATGCTATCATTATATATTGCATTATATTATTTATATATTATGCATTCATATATATCATTACATGTATACCTTGCATTCATATCTAGCATTCATTATATACTTTCATGCATACATTGTATATCATTCTTTCATTCATGCAATTATGCATTGCTTACTTACATTATATTAATTGTATTTCTACATGCTTGCATTCAACCATATATATACATTAATATAAAGAGAATATATATCATATATATATCATTTCATTCGTCTAACATATCATGTATTACATACTCTATATTTATTTAATACCCATACTACATAGGCTCATAGGTTACACAAAATGCATATATCGTATAGTTACTCTTCTACTTAAAACCAATACTGTACCAATTGGGCATTCACTAAATTCTAAGATTAAAATATATCGTAGCCCTTCATGTTAGCTTTCCGAAACTTCAAACGGATCGTATTTTTGTGTCCGGAAGCTCCCAAAATTGCGAAAATATCAAAACACGTTCGTCTTTCGTATAGCTGACACTCAAATAATTATACAGAAAGTTACAGAAA
The DNA here is from genome assembly GCA_029216955.1 of Iris pallida. Classification (NCBI taxonomy): domain Eukaryota; kingdom Viridiplantae; phylum Streptophyta; class Magnoliopsida; order Asparagales; family Iridaceae; genus Iris; species Iris pallida. Next base: position 5,699,329 of record JANAVB010018198.1, read on the forward strand.
GAATTTAGCTTATTAAAATATATATTTGGAAAGCTAACTTCGATACGGTTCTTTTAAAAAAACGGGAGATAAATCGGAGTTCTAAGCTAAAAGTTATGACATTTCTAAGTTGCTTTGGTTAATAAAAACGTGGATGAATATTATGACGAATTTGAGTTGTTTTGGACAAAAGAACACATATAGGCCAAGATACTTGGATACAAACATAGGTATCCAAATGAAACTCATTCTAACCATCCCAACTAAGATCAATCCACTCTCTAACCATTCTAAAACTGAATTTAAATATCTATTTAAACTATTATCATACATACATACACATGGGGTGTCCTAATTTGGGATCTATCAAGTAGGACACAAGACACATATCTAAAATCCTCAAGAGAGCTCCAAAATAGCCTCAAATTTGAATCTAAATGGGACACATGCATGAGGATGGATCCTACGAATTCAAAACTAATTTATATGCAAAGGAAATCAATTTAGAGGATGGGTTTTACCTATTGGAAGTAGAATCCCAATGAAATCCTTTAGGACACGGCTCCGATACGAAGATCCCTCAAAGTGGACACTCCTCCTTGCACTCCTCTTCCAATCCTTGGTAGCACCCTTCCATTGGAGAATGGGAATGATTAAGGAAAGGTTTGGTGAAGGAATGATTTGATTTGGAGATCAAATCAATGGGAAGGCTCTCTAAAATTAGGGAAGAACAAAAAAATAAAATAAAAGAGGCAAGATTGTAATAAATGAAATGAATCATTCTCTCCTAAAGGTGGTTGCCATAAAGTGTCCATTAGGGCTAATAGGAAATGTTCTAATTGCCCCTCTCTAGTCTCATATGGTTAAGCCTAGACTAGGTTCAAGTTTGGGGTCAAAATGATCTAGGTTTGAGTCTCTAACTTAACCATTCTAACATGATAAAAATTAGTTTAATTAACTAACTTAAATGTTGGGTCTTGTGAGCCATGCTTAACTTAATATTGGGTCCTATCTAAAGTTTAAGCTACCCGGGTCACAATACAAGTCGGAACGAGACGAAATTCAAACCCGACTAAACAAATCCAATAAAAACAATATTAAATATAAAATTTTCATAAAATATTAAAATATAAAAAATGACAAAAATCATAATACATTAATTTAAATATTATTAAAATAATCTAAAATTCACCAATTAATCAAAATCCTAAATAATTCAAAAGTCACAAAATGACCAAAATACCCTTAGCCTAAAAAGTTGTAAATAATCATTCTAATCACATGGTTAGGTCTCCATGGTCATGGTTAGTCTCTATGCTCAACAGTTATAGAGTTCACTAGCTAACACATCAAAATTATAATTCACCAATTTTAAATAATATTAAATTAATTAAAAATTCCCATAAATCATAAATCCTATTATTAAATAATAAACTTTTACAAAAGTTCAAAATTACCCTCATTTTAGAAAAGTGGGTGTTACAGAGTCTTCGATGTATAAAGGTTATTTCTACCATATGAGGAAAACCCTTCCAAAATACGAAGAGTCCTGAGCTCTCTGATGTGCGTGTCAAGTGTTGCATCTTTACCATGCCCAGAATCGTCGATACCGGTCCTGGAGAAATTTGCTAGCCGGATCCCTACAGAACATAAAAAGAGACAGAAAGAAAGTCAGACTCAGGAAGGTGCAGAAAAAACTAAGTCCTGAAGACTCCTATGCGCCCAAAGGGATATGCGCCCAAAACAAGACATGTGGGCACATAACACTCGGACAGTACGTGGGCGCATAACATGCCACTGCTTAGAGGGCACATAACATGGCAATATGAGGGCACATAGCACACCACAGTGTTAGCGCATGACTTCTGTGGGCGCATAATGATGCTCACAGAAGTATGTTGCCTTAGGCACAAACGCCGGGGTAGAAAAAAAGTCCGAGCGTCACAAATTAACGCTCGAGACTTTGTTTTTAAAGCATGTTCTTAATGGAACTGGGGATTCCCAGGACCCTTTCTTTGGTGTGCGTATTGATCGATAGAAAGTTAAAAAGATCTAATACAGGTTCTAACCTTTCATAGGCGGAAACTAGGGTTCACGAATTATACCTGCGGCGGAAAGGAGACAAGTAATTCCTGGCAATCTCGAGCAGATGACCCCAAGATCTTCTGTACGTATTCCTTTCTCGAGTTGGACGTCGTGTGGGCGACGATCTCCCAACCTTTTCTTCTCCTTGGCAGCCCTCTCTTTCTCTTCTTACGTGAATCACGAATTTAGAGAAAGTATTTGACTTCTGATCAATAATCTGGCGGCCAGAGAATAGAGGATATATATAGGCTACGGCAGGGACTATGAGAAGAAATTAGGGTTAGGCCTCCTAACGGATCTGGATATCTCGTGTTCAGCCCGAACATACAATCCAGGCCCATTAACAATAGCTCGGTCCACTAATGAGCTATTGTTGCACTATCTCCCTAATCCCAAATTATGTTTGTGGGCTCCTTTTATTATATGCTCGTTTGGCTCCCCATGTTAAGATATCGTATGTCCGTCGATCAAATTAAGTTACTGACAACTATATTGATTCGACATCTTTTATCCTTAAGTAGTACCGCTCAACTTTATTTGTCATGTCGGATATAATCCACCTGCAGGATTTACATGACAATCCTTATGAGCTCCTTAAGGGGACATCATCAACCCGATGTATCGGGACATGGATTCCATTTATAATCAATAATCCATCATACATACAATGTTATTACCCAATTCATGGAGGTTATTGATCCATAATGAATCTCACTCTTTTATGAGTCAAAGTAATACACACTACATATACATGTCTGTTATTATATCCGGATTAAGAGCACAAGCATCCATAATAACAGAGGTGTTTGTTCTCTTATGTAATCAGTACAAAAAGAACAACCTCAAGTGGTCCTATTCAATACACACAAAGTGTACTGGTGTAAACCTATAGTCAAGATAGACTAATACCAGATTATACTACAACCTTTCCAATTGTCATGACCCGCACCTACTGTGAGGGTACGAGAGCGTAACAACGCCCAGCCTACGCCGTAGTGTCGGCGGTAGAACGCTGTCCTAGGTCACAATATCTAACAAAATAAACTAAGCAGTTTATACTCCCCGAGTGGGGGTGACATAGCAGTAAATGAACTCAATCACAACTAAGGACGAAGAAAGCACGATATGATATAGAACTCAAGGAAATACAGAAGATAGAATAGTCTAAAATAAAATCCCAACAAATATCCAGAGTACATATCTCAGCTACTGAATATGAAAGAATATATACAACTCAACATCTCTGAACAGAAGTAAAATCTAGCTAAACAGTCTCAAGACAACATAAAAATAAGATAAGGCGTAACTAAACTAGTCTAGGCAGTAGGGTAAAGCCGTCAGCTAGAGCTATCCCGAAGAAGGTATCCTCACAGGCCTCCTCCTCGTCCTCTGTAATATTTTCAACAGGTCCAGTCAGGACAGGAGCGAGCACAATACATCTCAACAGTTCATAGCAGGTTAGAAAATATAATCATGCAGTAAAGTAAGATATAGATACTGAAGAAATGCAGTATGTAAACAGAGAGAGAGAACTGTAATAGAAATATCTACTATAAGTAAAGAGCTACCAGTGACTAGTGATTTAGAGCACAAAGTCGACATGTGAACGGCTTGATTTGTACATGGCTATACTAAAGAGGCGTACATGGCTATTCTACTTTGGAATTGTTCACATGGCTATTTATACTCCCCCGTACCCCCAATTAATACACAAGAATCCAACCAGGTTATGTTATGATTCTTTGTAACAGCCCCCGAAGGGTGGTAAGCCCCCAAAGGGTGATAAGCCCCCAAAGGGTGATAAGCCCCCGAAGGGTGATATGCCCCCAAAGGGTGATAAGCCCCCGAAGGGTGATACATAGTAGTCCCATAAATGGGGATTCTGATAGACCAAATAAATGGGATAAGGATTCAAAGAAGACTCTGTGATATGAGAATACATATCACAAGTGATCAAAGAACCAAAGAAGCATAGTGATACGCCATGTAAGTGAAACGCACAGAACATAGAGTACCCCGATGCTCCCTGAAGGGATAACATCTCAGGAAGGGATCCATATTATACTAATCCGTGTGATCAATGTGACAGTATGAAGTAAAGTAATTTAATGCAGAAAATAATTCTAAGCAGGATGTGAAATGATCAGAGAATGTACTCGCCTGTATCTGAGTGTCCGGATGAAATGTACTGTCCGAGGAGAGGTGTCTGGCTCCTAATCAGAACAGCACAAGTCACAAGTCTAAAATGATATAATAAAGTCCTACTATGTATTCTACATGATTCTAGGTCAATCTGTCAACTCTTGGTCAACTCTGGTCAACCCTAGAAGTCAAACTAGGTCAACTATGGTCAAACTAAGTCAAACTAGTCTATACTAGTCTAACTAGTCTATTCTAGGTCTAATAAGGCTACACAAGTCTAACTAGACCCTATACTGACAACAGATACATCCATAGGCCAAGAGCCTAGGCTATAGGCTATACTATGCCTATAATACATAACACATGACAATATTCAAATCTAAAATACAACACATATTGATATATTATAATCTAATATAGAATTACACATATTGATATTTAATATAATATAAAATACACTAGCATATAGGCTACCTATATTCATATCACACATATATTTATATAATACACATATACTAGTACACACACATGCATATATTATATATACATAGACATGTATAGGGAAACATATGTGTGTGTGTGTGGAAAAGAATGTGAGTGAGTGAGGGTGTGTCCACATATGTGTGTGAGAGTGAGAGACAAAGTGTGTGTGTGTGGGGAAATTACAAGGGGCATGTGTGTGTGTGTGTTAGTGAGACAGTGAGGTATAATATCCTGGACACAAACAGTGAAGCGATTCCTGTGTCAAGGGTGTGGCATGGCAACTGAAATCAATGAAGTATTAAAGGGAAAACAGTGGCTAATTATATCCTGGAAATCAGTCCAGGTAATATAATAGAAAAAAAAACAATGTGACATGTGTGCCCTGGTGTCAAAGAGACAGTGGCATGTTATATGTAAAAAAAACTGGGATATGATCTCAGGTTTTTAGGAAAAGGAATAATAGAAATACATTTCTAAATTTCAGAACAGGGAAGGGGATCAAATTCCAGACTTTGGAACAATCAAACATTAATCAGTTACTAGCATTACAAAAGGAAAGGAAGTCAAACCTTAGTTTACATTAGGAAAGAACCATTCATTTGAATCTCAGGTTATTACAATGTTGCGAAATGGAAAAAAAAGAATCAAACATCAGTGAGACCATTACAGTGAGCTAATTACTCAATATGAAATCTGGAAAAATATGGTGAACCATCACTACCAAAATAAGTCATATTACCGACGAAATTAGCGACGTTTTAAGAAAACGTCGCAGGAAAAAAACAATTTAGCGACGTTTTTTTATTACGTCGCAAAACGTCGTTATTAGCGACGGACAGCAACGTTCTGCGACGTATTTAAACTACGTTTGCGTTTTAAACAGATAACGTCGCGTATAAGTCGGTAAACGTCGCTAATATTAGTGATATTAGCGACGTTTACCGACGTATATGTTAATTCATCGCTAATATCACTTATACTAGCGACGTTTACCGACGTTTTTGTGTGACGTCGCTAACTTGTAAATATAGGTCAGGTTCGATTTTCATTCCCCCCATTATTTTCCCCCCAATTATTTTCCTTCCCCCCCGACCCCGAGCCGGCTTCCCCCACCCCCTCGGCCCCCGACCCCCACCGACCTTCGGTGACCGCCGCTCTCCTCCTCCGGAGACCGTCGACCCCCTCCTCCCCCTCCACCGCCGCTCCCCCTCCACCGCCGCTCCCCCTCGCCGTTCGCCAGAGCCAGCTCCAGCCACCTCGACCGCCGCTCCCCCTCGCCGTCGTCGCTCTCCCTCGTCGTCACGGTCAGGTAAACCCTAACTCTAACCGGCTCGACACCTCAACACGAGCCTGTGCACGTTTCTTGTTTGGACACCTCGTGTCTAGTTTGCTAGACACGAGACACCCCCCTAACATATGTATAAACCTTGTGCACACATTAATTGATATGAATTTGGGTTTTTGATTCGAATTGAGGGTTCTTCACATATTTTCTGAAACTGTCCAGTTTGAGCATTTTCTAAAATCTTTTAAGTAAATTAAATTGTTAAATAATGTAGATTTATGATGTTTAAGATGTATACAATATCTGAGATGTTAGTTTACATGGCCGAGGTTCATGGAATGCAAGTTTGGGTTGTATTTATTCAAATTTGGGTTCGAAAAAGGGATTTTCTGATACATGTATTGTTCTTTGTGTTTTCAAGAGTAAAATTGATAATTAAGATGCTAATTCATATAATGTAATGTTATTTACTGTAGGACATTGAAACTGAGTAACTGCCCTCTATATTGTTCAGTCCCCTTTCTTAGTTGTTCAGTCGACTTCTAGGTAGGTAAAGGCCACTTCTTAGATGTATCATTTGATGGAAGGGAGAGGTGGCATAAGTGTTCAGTCCTTGTTCAACTTATGAACATGTATCAGTTCCAAAGTTACTAGTATCAGCCATAGTCAACCATATTATCTTTTAGATTAGGATTTGAACCCATATTCAGTCAAACCCTTCTCGTCCTTGTTCAGTCCTTGAACTTAAACCAATCCTTGAATGTGAAGTCTAGTATATATATTTGATTAGCTTTGTATATATATGTGTATCTCGATTTGTGTTTGGTTGTAGTGGTTAGGATTTAGTTATATATTGGGTTACCTAAGGGTTGAGTTCAGAGTTTAGAGTGGAGTGTGAAGAGGGAAAGTTAGTATGTGACATTGAGAGTTCACAAAGATGGTAGGGTGTATCAGATTTGATAAAAGAAGGGAGTGATGGCTATATATCGATTGTATCTATAAAGGTTGTATATATAAAGGATAGTATAGTGACTTATGGTAAGTTAAAGATTGTGGGTTCAGTCTAAGAAATTAGTCTTAGTGTGTAGAGTAGTATGTAGAGGAGTATGGCTACTAGTGATATATAGATATGTAGGTCCATGTGTATCTATATCGGACTATCGCTATCGGTATCGAACTATCGCTATCGGTATCGGACTATCGCTATCGGTATCGAACTATCGGTATCGATCGAACTATCGGTATCGGACTATCGCTATCGGTATCGGACTATCGCTATCAGTATCGACCGTATATACGGTCTACCTAACCTATATACTGATACTAATTTGATACTCTCTGATATTAAGTACATCCGGCTTACTAGCTAGCGGATCCACCAGTTACATGATTATATACTAATTATGTTTATATAAAGTATGCATGTATAATAGTAGGTAATGATATGCAAAACTGAAAAGATAAATGCAATGCATGTATATAAAGTGTGTAGATAGTCAAACCCTTCTCATCCTTCTTTTATTTTATATTGACTTCCATGATATGACAGCTCCTCAAAAAAAAGAATCCTCTACTAGACATCGCACTCTCCTTTTCAGAACATCAACTAGTATTACTACCTTGATGTATATATAAAGTATGCATGTATAATAGTAGGTAATGATATGCAAAACTGAAAAGATAAATGCAATGCATGAATGAATGGATGAAAAGATAAATGCAATCCATCGAAAAAGCTTTGACACTTGCATATCATTCACTACCTTGATGTATCTATCTTACAGAATTATGGAGCTGAATTACTATCTGCGGAATCGTACTTGGATGTACAACTGTCATCCTGATGACATGTGCGGTGTGCGGGATGAATTCATAGAGGGTGTACACCAGTTCCTGCAGTTTGCCAAGGCATTCCCTCAGTACATGGACGGTACCAAAATTAAGTGTCCGTGTGTGAGATGTCGCAACTTGAAATATCATCCAGAAGTGGATGTCACGTATCATTTGTACTCGAAGGGTTTCACGCCGAATTACTATCAGTGGAGCGAGCACGGAGAACTTGTGTCTTTAGCATCGGAGTACGAGCCTTATGTGGATGTCCACAACAACGCTCCTTACGACGATGGGTTGGTGAACATGGTTTTTGATGCGGCCGGCCTAGTTTCGATCCGGATGATCATGATGCACCTGAGGAGGCACCGAACCCCGATGCTGCACAGTTCATGGAGTTGCTGGAGAATGCGAGGACTCCGTTATATCCTGGTTGTGAGGATCATTCACCGTTGGAGGTGGTTACAAGATTGTTGAGCAACAAGTCCGATTTTAACATGTCACAAGATTGCTACAACCGTATTATGGAGTTGCTTATAGAAATATTGCCTAAGGGTGCGAAGTTGCCTAAAGACTTCTACCGGTCTAAGAGGATGGTTAGATCGCTCTGGATGGGATATGAAAAAATCGATGCCTGTCGCAACGGATGCATGTTGTACTACAAAGACGACAAAGATGAAGACGCCTGCAGATTTTGTGGTGTCGATCGCTACAGGAAGCCTACCTCTTCGATGCACTACTTGCCGTTGACGCCGCGTTTGCAGCGGTTGTTTATGGTGAAGAAAACTGCAGAAAACATGAGTTGGCATAAGCGGGAACATACCGAAGGAGTGTTGGATCACCCATCTGATGGAGAAGCATGGAAGCACTTTGATCGAGAGTATCCAGATTTTGCTTCTGATCCGCGTAATGTTAGATTGGGTCTCTGCTCTGACGGTTTTACCCCATTCGAACTTTCGGGATCCCAGTATTCGTGTTGGCCTGTGATCGTCACCCCGTACAATCTACCGCCTTGGATGTGCATGAAGACTCCATATATGTTCCTCACCGTTATTATCCCAGGTCCGAACAATCCGAAAAGGAACATCGATGTTTATTTACAGCCATTGATTGATGAGTTGAATCAGCTGTGGGAAGTAGGTTCCAACACGTACGATGTATCTAGAAAACAAAATTTCCAGATACGGGCAGCACTTATGTGGACCATCAACGACTTTTCGGCCTATGGAATGTTATCTGGATGGAGCACGCATGGTCGTCTTTCATGTCCGTGTTGCATGGACGACACTAAGGCTTTCCGTTTGAAACACGGAGGCAAACCGTGCTTCTTCGATTGTCATCGACAATTCCTGCCGAATGATCATCCGTACCGGAGGAACAGGAATGCTTTTCGTGCTGGCGTTGTGGAGAAGGGTGATCCACCGACAAGGTGGTGCGAAGCCACGATATGGGAGGAGGTTAGAGATTTACCAAGTGCTATTGAGCAGCCTGCTACGGGCTACAAGTGTGACGAATTTGGTCGCACTCATAACTGGACGAAGAGGAGTATATTCTGGGATCTGCCATACTGGAGCACCAATCTGATTAGACATAACCTTGATGTCATGCATATCGAGAAGAATGTGTTTGACAACATAATTAATACTGTAATGGACATAAAGGAGAAGACGAAAGACAATCCTAAGGCTAGATTGGACTTGAAAGAAATATGTAGACGTCCTGCATTGCATTTGATAGAGGACGGGAATGGAAAGTTGAAGCAGCCTAAGGCAATTTTCTCACTGGAGAAGGAGGATAAAGTGAGGCTTTGTAGGTGGATTCAAGGTCTGAAATTTCCAGATGGGTATGTTTCAAACTTGAGAAGATGCGTCGACCTCAAGGAGAACAAACTGACAGGTATGAAGAGCCATGATTGTCACGTATTCATGGAGCGGTTAATTCCGATTGCATTTCGGGAATTCTTACCGCAGACAGTTTGGGATCCATTGACGGAGCTTAGCATATTCTTCAGGGACCTTTGTTCTAAGAAATTGCTCGTTGATCGTCTAGAAAAGCAAGAGAAGGACATTGCGGTAACACTGTGCAAGCTAGAGAGGGTGTTTCCTCCTGGATTCTTCGACTCTATGGAGCATTTGCCGATTCATCTTTCCTACGAGGCACGTGTTGGTGGACCCGTCGAATATCGATGGATGTACCCGTTCGAGCGACATTTGAATCACCTAAAAAGAAAGGTAAAAAATAAGGCTCGGGTCGAGGGTTCTATTTGTGAAGCCTATATTCTCGAGGAGATTACAAATTTCTGCTCCTCCTATTTCAAACCTCATGTTGCTACGAATAGAACGAGGGCTCCGAGAAACGACGACGGATATCAAGAATTTAATGATGGAATACTGAAAGTATTCAATGCGTCCGGAAAGCCTTCGGGGAAAATGAAGAAGAGATATTTGAATGACGAAGAGCTAAGGGCTGCTCAGTTGTATGTATTACTCAATTACGACGAGGATGAAGTAGAGAAGCTAGAGGGGTAAGTAAGGAATGATGAGTTTAGGTCATCTCAATATAATAGTATAAGCTAATATTATTGTACTAATCGTTCTAATGCTTCGTTGTTTTCCAGCACATATAATGATGAGTTGAGGCTGGTTAGACCCTACCTAACAGACGAAGCATTAGAACAAGAAATGAGACGTCATTTTCCTTCTTGCTTGAGCGAATATGTAAGCAGCTCGGTAATATTTACTGGCCTCTTCTAATGCAACTGCGCAATAAATAACTTATTATCTCTTCTTTGATATTCAGGTCGATCGTTTAATTTCACCCGAGATTGAATTAATTAGAACTCTTGCCAAGGGACCAATTACTTTTGTTAAAACATGGCCAAGTTATTGTGTCAATGGCTTTCGGTTCAAGTCGACAAATGCTCCGATCAGAGACAGCTTCCTGGATCTTGATTCCATGAAGAACAGTTGTTTGTGTATCAAGTCTTCGAACTACAAAGACGTCGATCCAGGAAATGATTTCTTTGGCATCTTGCGAGAGATTGTGGAGTTGTCATATAATTATGGCAGAGAACCTGCAAAGATCGTGTTGTTCAAGTGTGAATGGTTCGATCCGATTGAAAATCAAGGCTAGAAAATTGACAAGCATGGTCTTGTGGATATAAACTACAAGCGTAGATATCAAGGCTACGAACCGTTTGTCCTAGCAACTCAGGCTCAGCTCGTGTACTTCACAGCTTATCCGAGACGGAGAGCAACGAAGTCTGATTGGTGGGCAGTATGCAAGACTAAAGCTAGAGATACTTTTGATGTTGATGAAAAAGCTTACCAGGAGGACGAGCTACCTCCTGTAACCAATATTGTCGATGTGGACTCCACGGAAGTTACGCATTATACGACACATAATGTAGAAGATGTAGAATTATCCGAAGAGGAAGACGAAGCCGACGAAGGTGAAGACGAAAGTGAAGATGAGGAGGAAGAGGAAGATGAGGTCGAGGAAGACGAACAAGATGATTATTCTGAAGATGATTGAGAGAGATATACTTATCTGAACTTAGATGTTTCTTCTAGAATATATTATCTGGACTTAGATGTTTATTGTAGAATGTATCATCATATGTTACCTTGGTTATTATCTTTATTGTACTGTCATATTTCTAGTCTCTATTATTTGTTGTACTTTCATATTTCTAGTCTCTATTATTTATTGTACTTTCATATTTCTAGTCTCTATTATTTCTTGTACTATCATATACTGTTATCAGGTATGGCAGGTCGTCGCGGAGTGTTACGAGGGACACGACGAGGACATGATCCTCTAGTACTTCCTACAGGTACTGCTAGAGAATGGAGTTTTCCTTTGGTACCTCCTACTGGTACCGGCTCTGGATCTTCGTCGCCGATTACTCCTCCATATCGGACAGTAGCTGGGCCTGCTGGGACGACATCACGTGGCATATCTCCTGGGACGAGTAGTTCCAGGCCTGTTGAGAGTGCTCGCCCGTCTAGCGTTCCTGATGCTGATACGACGATGGAGACGGATGAGCAGATGGCGGAGGCTACGCCGACGGCCGAGGAGGATGTGCCGACGGCCGACCAGCATTATACAGATCCTCCTTGCGCACCTCCGGAGGAGAGGAGGACGGAGATCTGGGCCGACGGTACAAAGTAGGTATTTTGGTTTATGATTTTTTTTCTGTTTTTATCATAAATTAACTTTTTTCATGAATATAATGTCTGTATAGATATCGTCCTCCAGGGGTACAGAGACGCCTAGGCGATATGCTGAGGCATAATTATGGTGGTCCCTGGATTAACTACTCTGATGCTCCAGACGAAAGGAAGAACTACTGGTTTACGCGCTTCAAGGTTAAAATAGATTTGTTTTTAACATGAATCATTTAATTTATGCATATTATATATAACTGATAAATATTTGGTTTCGTACTGTTCTAGGATATGTTTTACTATCCACCGCACCGGACCGAGCTGATCGAGGGGATGTTTCCTTCCGTCGCTGCTAAGCTGATCCGCGACTTTATTAATGATCAGAAGGAACGTGATCGTGCCGGAAAGCCGATCAAAGGTTGGATCACCCCTGATCAGTGGAATGCGATGAAGGCTCGATTCAACGAGCCAAGGTACAAGGAGAAGTCGGAGAAGGCTAAGGCGGCTAGGCAACATGCCTCGAAGTGGTACGGTGGGTCGATTCCGATGACGGAACATTTCCGTCGTCTGGTATGTCTTTCTCTTTTAGAAATATTATTTTAATGCAAATCCGATAAATTATTACTAAGATAATATATTTAATTACAGGTAAGGAAGGTCGGTAACGCCGACATGGTGACCGTCTTCCTGGCCACCCATCGGAAGGGCGGAGTCCTTATTGACGAGAGGGCCGAGCAGACCTATGTAAGTATTACAATATGTTATCTTAATTTAATACTTCGTGTCAATTTTAATATAACTTAGTAAATATGATGCAAATAAATATTCATGAAGTTAGTAAAAATAAGTACATTAATTAGAAATTAGAAATCATAGAGTACTATCCATACTTTCTAGGCCGAGTATCAGAGGCTACGGGAACGGGCGACTGCTAGTGCACCTGATGCAGGAGTGGCCGATACTTCCTCGCAGCCCACTCAAGCTCTGTCGGAGGACGAGCTGTGGATGACCGCCGCTGGTGGCCTCCATAGGGGTACGTACTACGGTACGGGATCCTATGGCGCCCTAGTTGCGACCCAGTCCTCTAGGACATCTCCTGCTAGTGTGCATGGTCCACAGCCGTCCCAGGAGTCTGCCCGAGTCCACCAGATGATGGAGTCTCTCCGTGACGACCTGCTACGACGGATCGAGCAGCAGTCTCAGCACCCTACGGACGATCCTGCGCTGATAGCACGATTGGATGCGCTCGACCGCGCCATTATGGGGCTCGTAGAGACGACTGAGAGGACAGAGCGCACCGTTGGAGGGTTAGAGCGCACGGTGACGGAGTTGCAGACAGGACAGGTGACCATGGCCGAGACGGTGAGATTGGCGCAGGATTCGATGGTCCAGAGCAGTGGTAGAATGTTATCTATCATGGATTCATACAACCAGCGACTTACAGCGTTGGAGCATGCTGGTACTCTGGGTGCGCCTTCATCGTCGTCGACTCTGCCGCCTCTACCGCCTTCTTCTTCGACACCGACTCCACCGACGTCACAGCCTGGCGCTCCATCTGTATCGATTTCACTTGCGGAGTATGAGGAGTTGTTATCCCTTCGTCACGGCGGTGCCCCTCCTGCACCAGATCACTAGTAGTCCTAGTTAGGACTTTTGTTTGTGTTTGTATCATCATATGTTTGTGACTTATGATTGGATGTTTGGATTTGGATGTTAATTGTGTTTGTATCGATTTGACTTGTGACTTGTTTGGATTGGATGTTAATTCCTTCGTCGATAAATGTTAATTGTGTTTGGATTGGATGTTAATTAACTTAGATTAAAGCTATATGTGTAGCATCTTGAATTGTGAGTGGGGGTTTGAATGCGCTGTGATTTGGAATTGTGAGTGGGGATTTGAATGTGTACCTATATGTGTAGCATCTTGAATTGTGAGTGGTAATATAGAATCTGTGTTTTATTTTTTTTATTTTTTTTACAATTTTAGCGACGTTTAGCGACGCTTACTGACGTTTATCGACGTCATTTTCCGACGTTTACCGACGACAAGCTGCAAAAAATACATTTTTCCGACGTTTTTCCGACATTTACCGACGACTAACTGCAAAAAAAGTACAGGTCTCCGACGCTTTTCCGACGTTTACCGACGACTAGCTGCAAAAAAATGTACAGGTCTTCGACGTCTAGCGACTACATTCACGTCGCTATATTACCGACGAAACGACGGTAGACGTCGGGAATTATTCCAGGACTTCACCGACGTGTAGCGACTACATATACGTCGCTAATATACCACCGACACGACGGTAGACGTCGAGAACTCGCCGACGTACAGTTACGTCGCTGGATGTCGGTAATTGCGACGTTCAGCGACGTTTTTGTAATCAGTAACTAAGGAAACGGCGACAAAACTTAAACGTCGGTAATTGCGTCGGTGCTTCATATTAGCGACGGATTTTGTTGTTTTAGCGACGTTTTTGGGCGTCGCTAAAACCACTTATTTTGGTAGTGCATCAACCCATGAGAATATGGAAATAACAGTGAGTAACCTTGTGGGATCCTGGGAAAATAGGATTACATCTCAGATTTCCATGGGGAATGTGTGTTCAGGTGTGTGATAGAGGGTGGCACAGAGTGTTTCTGTGTGTGTGTACTGTCAATGTGTGACAGTTAGCCCAAGGGTGTGTGTTCATGTAAGGGTGAGTGAAAGGCATGACCTAATATGCCATGGTTAAGGTGCAGAAAAAGAGTGAACATAGCATCTCAGGATTTTGTGTGTGTGAATGTGTTTGTGCATATATGGGTATATCATTCTCAAAATTTGTGACAGTGTCAACCACACTTTGATAGGGAACCTAATCAAGGTGGTGATCCTGAAATCAGTGAGTACTAGAATGGGACAGTGAGTGGGTGTAACCTGGGATCAATATGAAATTCCAGTTCATAACAGGAACCAAATCCAGTTTAATATGAATATTCTAATTCAAATTTCGAAAAGGAAAGGGAATCAGTATATCAACATTCATTCAAATCAAGTCTAATGCATATGAATTTAATCATTGAAAACAATAGTATGTGAAGAGAAAGTTCAGGAAAATAGTAAGAAACAAGGAAATCAGTGAACCAATTAACCAGTCCATGCAATCTCAGTTTAACAATTGAATCTCAGGTTCAGTGATTAGTTACCAAGTTCAGTGATTATTTCATAGGAATCGACAGTTTAAATATTTTCATTCCAACCCAAATCAAATCCCATTTTCGAAATAAAAAGAAAACAATCTTAACTGTCAATCCTATCCAGCAGTAGCTGGTACATATATATGAGTTAATATGTAAATAAAACAACAATACTCAGTTTTTAGAAAGGGAATTGAAATCGAGATTTAAAAACTGGAATAACAGTTGACAGTTTATCATACATATCATTCAACATTCCAAAAACAATTTCGAATCTAAAAACCCTAAACTAGTCAGTACCCAAACATTGCAGAAGTCTAATAAACATGTAGGTGATCTAAATCAACATTTTAAGAAATCACAAAACTCAGAAAAATGGATTTAACTCAGGAACAAGCAATTCAGTTTAAGGGAGTAAGAAAAATGGGGAGTTAGAAATTCGAACATCAAAATCAGTTTAATACTAGGAATTAATGCTTGGTAATGTGAGTGTCATGTGTGTTGGTGTCAGCTATAACCAAACGTGTCCACCCAGTTGACACAAACGTGTCCAAATCAACAAACACGTACACAGACACAATCTGTGTACACAATCATCGTACACGTGTGCCGTGTCTTTGTGCACACGGCACGAGCCAAACCAGGACACGTGCTCGTGTACCCAGGTTCGCCAGGACTAGGGCTAGGGCGTCATCACTCTGAATCGGGTCAGAGACGTGTCGTGTCCGTGTTACAAGGCCGTATCCGAACCAAAAAGGAAGAATAAACCATCAGTATAAAACCCATGCAGAGCGAAACTCGAGTCCGACACGACACCACTGGACTCCAGACTCAAGGGGTGACCTGACAGTCATTGCCCCTTGGTCTGTGCCAAGTGGCACGAGTCAAATCGCTGTGTCCGCAAAGCACTGGACCCCTAGCAGCAGGGCAGTGCATCTCGCACGCGCACGGGCGTGTCCACCGGTCCAGTACGACCCCGACACGACACGAAATGTGTCCAAACAATCAGAAACCCATAAGCGACCTAAAAACTTAATTTCCTATTCAAACACTTCCTGAAAAATTACTCGAAATGCCCTTTGGGGTATTTCATCAAACACCTTAACACTAACACTGATACGTGTCCATTTAGGACACAAAATGGACACGAAACCTAGGTCTAGGCATACCTTCAGGACCAGGACACTTAGGGCTAGGTCTACATGCAAAGAAACTAGAATTTTAATGGTGTTTACATTGATTTACCTATTAGTGTCAAAATGCAAGAAAAGCCTCAAATGGGGGGGTTCCTCTTGCTAGCAAACTTCTCCAAATTGCCCCAAAGCTGAGGTTGAACACTACAAACAGCAAGAAAACGAAAATTAGGATCTAATGCAATTAATTGGAGGGAAAAAGGAGATAAAATAGAATTACTATAGATTTTTGAAGTTGAGAAATACCTCTTTCTAAAGCTTTGTTCTTCCTAAGAGGCTAGCCCTAATTTCTAAGAGGATACTTATAGGGAGGGATTCCCAATGAGGCTTATGTGGCTGGCCAAGACTTGTTAGGGTTAGGGTTTGGCTAGTGGTGTGGGCCTATGGGCTTTTAAGGCTAAGTTATTGATTAAGGTGCAACTACAAGTCATGGCTTATGACTTAAATCCTAACTTGAGTCAAATAACCAAACCATAGGTCAACTCTAGTCTAACTAGGGTTACATGACCTAACCAAGTCCAAACACAACTAGGGTTAGCTTCTAGGTTAGCCTACCAAGGTCATTGCTAGTCAAAGTCAACCTAGTCAACCCTTATTCAAACAATTCCAAAATAAATTCTAAAAATTCCCATAAATTCAAATAAATTATAATAAATCCAAATAACCCTAAAAATATCAAAAATACCCTAATCACATGGCTAGGCTCTAGGGTAGGCAGTCTCTACTATTCACTAGCAAAATACCAAAAATCACAAGTAATGAATTTAAATAGTTTGAAAATAATTAAAATTCACTAAAAATCATAATATGAAATAAATATCATTAAATAATAATTATAATTACAAAATTTCAAAATTATCCTCTTCTGGAAAACTGGGTGTTATACCAATAGATTGTCCAAGTCCATCTAGGTTGTGAACTATTTATATACTCCATAGGGAACTGATAATATGATCTTCTGTGTGACACCACACACCATATTATCAACAATAAAGAATATCAGATATTTGTATTAACACTTGCAACAAATACAATATACAAACATTTGCCCATATAATTCTCATTCAAAATTGAAGGAAATAAGGTTACTACAAAAGTGATACTTTTAGTATATAACCCTAACAATCTCCCACTTATACTAAAAGCATTGCTTTTCAGTATACTGTTACAAATCTCCCACTTATACTTAAAGCCATGCTGCTACACATCTGACTCCCATTCCCTCAACATGACCATCAAAAGCCTTAGCTGGTAAGCTCTTTGTAAAGGGATCAGCTAGGTTTTCGGCTGATGCTATCTTGATCACATCAACTTTTCCTTCTTTACAAAATCTCGTATTAGGTGGTAATTGTGCTCAATGTGTTTGCTTGTCTTATGGGCTCGTGGTTCCTTCGAGTTTACAACTGCACCACTATTATCACAATAAAGTGTAATAGACATAGGCAAACTAGGTACCACATCCAAGTCCAACAGAAAGTTTCTGAGCCAAATCGCTTCTTTGGCTGCCTCAGAGGCTGCCACATACTGGGCTTCCATGTTGTAATCAGCAATACATTTTTGCTTGATACTCCTCCACACAATGGCTCCACCTCCCAAAGTAAACACATAACCTGAGGTAGATTTCATAGAATCCCTATCTGACTAAAAATCTGAGTCTGTATACCCCAAGGGAACTAAACTATCTGCCTGGTAAACTAGCATATACTCTTTAGTCCTTTTCAGGTACTTCAAAATATGCTTTACGGCAGTCTAGTGCTCTTGTCACTACAAGAAAATAGGTCTTTTCCGACGTTTATTCCTCCGACATTTTTGTAAACGTCGGCTAAGTTAGCATATAACGACGTATTTAAAAAAACGTTGGTCATGACCGGCATTTTTCTTTAAACGTCGCAGAATATACTAACGTTTGTAAACAAACGTTGATAATTACCTGTGTTTGCCCTTAAACGTCGAACAATATACCAACGTTTTTAAACAAAGGTTGACAATTACCTCGTTTGTCTTTAAACGTCGAGAAATATACCAACATTTTTAAAACAAACATTGATAATTACTTGCATTTTTATTTAAACGTCGAGCAATATACTCAATGTTTGACAATTACTTATCAAAAAAAATTTGTGACGTTTATGTTCACATTTTATTTGATTTATTAGGTGAGGAAGCATAGGAAGGAATTTTCTTCCAAAATCCTTATTCCGCACGCACAAGCAAGACACCCCCTCCCAAATCCCTCCTCCCTCCTCCCTTCTCCTTATTCCCCTAGGAATTAGCACTTGCTTAAATCCCTTCTTCTCCCTCCTTCTCTTTCCACAATGAGAAGGAACACCAAACCCTAGATCCCAACACTCCCCAAATCATAACCCTAGACCCCAACCAACCAACATCCCTAAACACTAACCCTAGAAACCCTACCCCGAGATCCCTCGTCAGATTTGCCTCTTAGATCTGAACCCCACAAGCTCCCACCCATTACTCTCTCCAATGGCTCCGCGTCCAAGTTCCACCACCAGTTTCTTTCCCAGCTCCAGTCACCCCTTGCTGCTTCCCGAGCCCCCTGCTTCCACATCGTAGATTATGGAATCGACATCGTCGATTCTATCGAGACCCCCTCCTTCAGATCTCCTTCGTCCTCCTCCTCCGCCGGGAGCTCGGCGACCAGATATTTTTTGTATAGGTCTTTAATATGGTGTTCTTGTCCACCAAGTTCGATGCGATGGTGGAGTTAGGGTTTTCGGTGATACAGGCAGATGAGCAAGGCCGAAGGGAGGTAAAAGTCACCACCTTGTTATTTATGTTGTACTATAAATTGCAATTGTATGAATTAGGGTTCAGAGGGATTGAGGAAGATGCTCATCTTGGGTAATAACTTTGGAGGGTACATGAGGTACGTGGAGGAGAGGAGTGGAAACGAGTCGGTGAGGTTCGAGATCGAGGGTCGGAGGGTGCTTCTGACAAAGAGGTTTGTTAGGGAGGTAGAGGAGGTTGGAGTGGGAAAGGATGAGAAGGTGGAGGAGGAGAATGCCATTGAGTTCAATTGGCGTTGCTTAATTTGAGTTGGCATTTCTTTGAATTAGATGATGATGTGTTTGTAATAGCGGTGTTTGTTGATATGTACGTGAAATGAGGCTATGGGGAGGATGCGCACAAGGTGTTCGATAAAATTCTAAAGGGGTTTAAATATAACTGATGGATGTGTAGTTATGATATTTCAATGTTGTTCTACTGTTTTACTAGTCTATTAATACCCGATATTGATGCCTTGCATACACGGATGAGGTTAAAAAGGCTCGGTAGATGTATATTATTATTATTATGTTGTTTGGTGTCATTCATCTATTTGCTTCCATCTATTGTATGCTTCATATATGTTTTCCTTTACTACTATACATCACATTTTTATGCTTATGTGATTTTGTTAGTTTTTATATGCTAGCAGTGTGGTTAGTAAGTTGTGTTCCCCTTTCACACAGTGTTACAGCTAATAAAAATCCAGCTATATTATTAGTTTATGATGTTTTAATAACTAAGTTGTTTTCGTTTTTGCTTGCAGAATTACAGCTACTAAAAGTCCAGTCATATTCATAGGAAATGGTGAATACATGCATGAGCTTGAAGTTTTTTATGTTAAGCCATTTGTGAGCCATCTTTTAGGTAATACTTATGAATTGGCGTTCATATATACTCTTACGTTTAGTTAAGTTATTGTGCTTACAGCAACTATTGCTAAATCTGATACTCTTGAAAAATGATGCATGGTAATCCTAATTCATTGAATGTACACTTCTTCAACCCATTTTATTCTATTGTGCCTCTACTTGGCTATCATTCCTTATTCCTCTATTATTGAATTGCTTAGTTGATGATTGTTTTTTAGTTTATATATATTGTTTTGATTCTTTGGCTTGCATAAACAAGAAGATTTTATAGAAGCACCTTGATCCTAAACTCACCTATGTAAAATAATTAGTTGCACGAATGGGACTTGCTAAGTTAAACTCCAGTGATGATCAGCCACCAGAATTTGGTTCTGCTAATGATGGTTATGCAGGTTGTATTATCACTTGGATTTCTATATTCTTTACATAGACCATATGTTGGTCCCTTATATATTCTGCTATTAGAAAAATGGGTCAAGAAGTTCTATTACACTAATGTCAATTTAATTAAGGGGAGAGGTTCTATAGACCCAATCTGTCATCTCGATTTCATAGATAATGATGGCATCGAACTAAGGACTCTTATACTACTTATTGTTCTACAGTTTCTTTCCTTTATCTTCTAAAATCCAATCTTTTATGTCTTTATTACTATTTTTTACTAATAAGTTTGTTATTGAATATTTCAGGAGCATGCCAACATCTGTTGCCCTTGATGCTGTGGCAAAGAATCTAAAAGTAAAGTTTTTTGAGGTATTTAATATGATATAGTCAAATTATGCTTTAAATTATAGAGCTTTGAAGGTATGTATTACATTTGACTTACTGTAGGTTTCCACTAGTTGGAAAAGTTTTGGAAACTTGATGAATTATAGACTTTGGTCATTATATTAGTTGTAGGTTTAGAAATTATCAGCTATTTTCTTAGACCTTGGGCATTAACACTATCATTTTGTATACCGTATCAATGATTTACTATTAAATATCAGTATGAAGTTGCATGTGGATCCCTTTATGTATGAGATAATCTTCGATCACTAGTACTTGTCTAGTGATTTTCTAGTATACTGGCTGGAGATCTAAAGGGTTCTCGTCCTTTAAGGGAACAATCATAAATCATTAAGGGAACAATCATAACTGGAGCAGGTACATAATACATATAAGCTATCTATAGAAAATTTGTTCATAAATCATTATTGTTGTTCAGTCAATTATCCATATATGAATTGAGAGTGATTCCTCCTGGTTAGACTATTCATATAAGCTATTTGTAGAAAATTTGTTCATAAATCGTTATTGTTGCTTTTTTATCTATGGAATCCTCAAGTATGTGCCCCTTTCCCTTCTGTGTTTGTTAACTTTCTTCTGTTGTGTATTAGAAACCTATACTGAAGAGAAGTAACTAATGGTAACAGCTGCTATAGTAGGGTTGAAATGCCTGGCAAAGGTCTAGAGGTGAACTATACTAGCATACTAGCAAGTTGCTGGCTTCTTCAGAGGAAGATCTCAAGCAATCCCAATATTTCTTGGAGGAGAGAGACTTCATAATAGTAGAGCAGAGCAAAGTTGTTATGTAAGAATTTGTATTTTTTATTGCATGAAGCATAGTTTCATAATCGTGAAATGTTATGATGTAGAAATCTCACTGGCGAATGAAGCCTTCACTCTGCGATCAGACTTGGAAAAAGCCATTCGTGACAACACTTCACTATTTTCTAAGATAGGTAACCTTTTGATTCGAAAACTTTGTACAGCCTCTTGTACATCATTTCAACCTTATTTTTTATTGTTGGGTTTGATCTCACAGCAAGAGAGGACCAACTAAATGCTAAAAATAGGTCTACTGTTAACAACTACCAAGTAGATCATCAAGAGAGAGTCTCTACACTTTGCAAAATTGTGGTTACATCAATGGACCGGCAGAATAAACACCTCCAGTCTGTTGAAAAGCTTTGCCAGTCTTGTCTAGATTTCCATGATAAGGTATCCATGACTCCATAATCAAGATTTTTTGCTGTATTCCTCATCCACTATGAATAACTTGTCCATCTATGTTGACTACAATATTCTGGATGTAGGCAATATCAGAGCTCAAGAAGAAAGTGTCAGCTGAAAGGACCTCATGTACTTCTCATGTAGAAGGAATCCAAAATGTAGTTCGAATAAAAATGCTGGCCTGAAAGAGATTTCATCTATGACATCTTCCAACTGCTGCTCCCTTGATCAGGTCACTACTGCTGCTCCCTTGATCAGGTCACTACTGGGTCTTAATTTGAGCATATAACTATTTGTATAGCCCTTTATCATGCATCACTTCAAATTGACCATTCACTTGTCTCTTTCTACACCAGTTACTAGCTTTAGGGGAAAGAGAAGCATACTTCATTTTGCAGGATCTGCAAGATACATTAGAAAAACACGGTGGAGAAGTTTTACACTTTACTGAAGAGCTCATAGAGATTTTTAACTTTATAAAATGATGCATTACATTTAATTGTTCAATTGAACATTTTTGAAATGGTTCATATTAAAAGAGATTCAATGCAAGTTTAGATCGTTCAAAGGAGGTATCCACTTTTATCCTTGGACTACTTGAGGAGATTGGGGGAAAGACAAATAAGATTCAGAGCCAGTCCTGTTTTGTGCATCAAGTACAAGAGACGAGCATTGCAAACTTTCAGAAGGCATATGAGGTGTTTTTTCACAACTTGAACCCTCATTTCTGTTATTGGTTATACAGATTGTCTGATTTTTGAACATTACATACATGAGAAATCAAGATTTGAAGCAGAAAAGCTTATAGCAGATGTCACAAATCTAGTGTCTATTCACATTGGTTTTTTGGTACCTGGTGAGATGAACCCTTTTCGTTGGCCATGTAAAATAGATGCCATTTTCTTCACATGCATATCTGAGCAAGGAGTTCCTGGTCATGCTCAAGCAAAATTTTGTTCATATTGTCTGTGCAGGTACATGTTCTTCTCAGCTACTTCCGAAACTAAAGGCATATAAATGCTAGAAAGGATGACTTCGATGAATAAGTCACTTGCAGTTCAAGGAAGAGCTTCAGATGAAACGATCGTGCAACAAATTTTAACTTATTTTATTTTTTTTAAACTCGACAATATAGTAAAATATTGTATTTTGATCAATAGAAGTTTATTTTGTAAATTATATATTGTTAAACTTATAATTTTAATTGGAGTGTGCATGGCAAATATATTCAAAATATTTTTTTTTAAGTAGGTTTACCTATACCAACGTTTTTGTTAAACATTAGAAAATTATTGAAAAAAGTTGGGAAAGCAAATCCCAACATTTTTGCAAAAGGTTGGAAAAGCAAATTCCAACATTTTTGTAAACGGTTGGAAAAGAAGTTTAGTTTTCGACGTTTTTATTAAAACATTGGAAAATTATTACCCATTATTGCATAATTTTCGACATTTATTAAACGTTGTCGCAAACGTCGTCTTTACCTATATCGACGTTTATCTAAAACATCGGAAATTCCCAACTACGGCAACGATGACGTTTGTCAAAAACGTTGAAAAACGTTGGGAATTCCTATGCCAACGTTTTTGACCTTTTTTCCGACATTTATAAAACGTTGGGAAATATCAATTTTCTTGTAGTGTGTCCTAGATTAGACTGATATCTGCTGACCATGCCTACGACAAAGCAGATGTCTGGTCTCGTACACAGTATTGCATATATTAAGCTTCCTACTGCTGAAGCATAAGGAACTGCCTTCATATTCTCTATCTTTTTAGGTGTCCTCGGATACTGCTCCTTTGATAGAGCAATTCCATGTCTAAAAGGTAAGAAACCTTTCTTAGAATTTTGTATACTAAAACGAGTTAGTACAGTATCGATATAGGAAGCTTGGGATAAGCCCAACATCCTTTTCTTGCAATCTCGTACAACTTTGATCCCAAGGATGTGACCTACTTCTCCCAAGTCCTTGATATCAAACTGTTTAGATAACCATACCCTTACATCAGATAACACCTTCATATTATTTCCAATGAGCAAGATGTCATCCACATAAAGTACTAGAAACACCACCACGTTTCCGTCACACTTTCTGTATACACATGATTCATCCAGACATTGATCAAATCTATAGGATTTTATTACCTGATCAAAACATATGTTCCAAGATCTGGAAGCTTGCTTAAGTCCATAAATGTACTTCTTGAGCTTACAAACAAGATGCTCTTGGCCCTTTTCAATAAACCCGTCTGGTTGCTTCATATAGATGTCTTCCTCAAGACTTCCATTAAGGAAAGCTGTCTTGACATCCATTTACCAAATCTCATAATCGAGATGAGCTGTAATAGATAAAAGAATCCGGATAGACTTAAGCATGGCTACATGAGAAAAGGTTTCCTCATAATCGATACCCTCTCTTTGAGTAAAACCTTTTGCCACAAGCCAAGCTTTAAAGGTTTCAACCTTACCGTCTGATCCTCTTTTTCTCTTATAGACCCACTTGCATCCAATGGCTTTTACACCAACGGGTGGTTCTACAAGCTCCCAGACCTGATTAGAATCCATAGATTCTATTTCAGATATCCTTACTTTTTGCCAAGACTCTGTATCTTTATCTTGGAGTGCTTCTTATAGGTACAGGGATCATAATCTTGTTCCTCAGGGACGAAGTCTGACGACTCTCCCAATAACATATATCTATCAGGTTGTATCACAACCCTCCCACTACGACGAGGAACTATCGGTTGTGGTGTAACATTTGTGACACGTTGTGCAGTTATTTGTGGTTCATCCTCTTGTATTGTTGGTACTGAAGTACTTGGTGTCTCACGTCTCAGTTCTTCTAGAACAACTCTACTTGTGGGTTTATGGTTCATCACATAGTCTTCCTGTAAGAATCGGGCATTGATGCTAACAATGACCTTCTGATCCTTAGGATTATAAAATAAACCTCCTTTCGTTCCTCTTGGATAGCCTACAAACAAGCGTACTTCTGTACGAGATTCCAACTTATCTTCTTTCCCATTCAGCACATGTGCTGGACTACCCCAAATACGAACATATTTCAGACTAGGCTTACGCCCAATCCACAGCTCTGTGGGAGCAAGAGGTACTGACTTAGAAGGAACCAAGTTCAAAATATAAGCTGCAGTCTCAAAGGCATTTCCCCAAAACGAATCTGGCAAATCCGAATAACTCATCATTGATCTAACCATCTCCATAAGAGTTCTATTCCTTCTTTCGGCTACACCATTCTGCTGGGGCGTTCCAGGTGTAGTCAATTGGGATGCAATCCTAGCCTCTGATAAATAATCTCTAAACTCTCCAAAGAGGTACTTGCCACCACGATCTGATCGTAATGACTAGATACATTTTCCATGATGTTTCTCCGTTTCAGCCTTGTACTTTTTAAATTTCTCAAAGCACTCAGACTTACGACGCATCAAATAAATGTATCCATACCTTGAATAATCGTCAATAAATATGACAAAATATTCAAAGCCACCTCTAGCTTGGATAGTCATGGGTCCACACAAATCAGAATAAACCAATTCCAACACATCATAGGCCCTATACCCCTTCGCCGTAAAAGGCCTTTTAGTCATTTTACCTTCCAAGCAGGATTCACAGACTGGTAGTGCCTCCACTTCCAATGAACTCAAAGGTCCATCTTCAACCAGTCTTTGAATCCTTCATAGGTTAATATGCCCCAATCGCAAGTTCCAAAGATATGTTTGGTTCATACAAGAAGGTTCTTTTCTCTTATTTAAGTTAGATGACATATTATTCATTTCCATAAGTTGCATTGTGGGCGAAATAGGATTAATAACAAACATATTATCAACCAATGCACCAGAACAGATAAAATGTTTATTCTTTCTAATAACAATATTGTCATTAAAATAAACTGAATATCCATCCTTAACTAACATAGAAACAGAAACTAAATTCCTTCTAAGTGAAGGTGCATAAAGACAATCTCTCAATGTCAAAGACTTATTTCTACCAAAAGATAAAGTAACATCTCCTAATGCAACGATCGATACTTTTGTAGCATCACCCATGAATAAGCATATCTCTTCATCACTGAGCCGTCTGGTTTCCTGAAACCCCTGCAATGTATTGCAGACATGATTAGTGGCTCCTGTATCTACACACCACGTGCCGGTAGATAACACCGCTAAACATGTTTCAACTACTAGTAAATGAGATATACCTTCTTTGTTCCCTAGTTTGAGAAGTGGGCAATCAGTCTTCCAATGTCCTGACCCTTTGCACTTGAAACATTTGCCTTTCGGCTTTTTTACAGCGCCTTGAGTTCCCATGCCCTTCTTTGCTGAGTTTGCCTATTTCAGAATGTTATTCTTCTTCTTACCGCCTTTTGGCTTAGAAGTAGAAGCATTTTCAGAAATAAAAACATGACCACTCTGTCTAAAGAGAGATTCAGCATCCTGTAGCTCTTTTGTAAGTTCTGCCAAACTATACAACCTTTTGTTCATATTGTAATTAAGACAGAAATTGTCAAAACTTTTAGGTAGAGTTTTAAGAATGATATCGACCTGGGATTCTCCATCGATTTCAGCTCCAAGGATCTCCATCTCACTCAAATGACCCATCATCTTGATAACATGATCCCTTACTGGTGTACCCTCAGCCATTTTTGTATTCATCAAATATTTCATAGCAAACTGCCTAGCTGCTCTACTCTGATGTCCGAAGAGTTTCTTGAGGTTATACATCATGTCATAAGCTGTGGCCATGGCCTGATGCTGATGTTACAGTACATTTGACATAGATGCCAGAATGTAACACCGTGCCATCTCATCTGCCTTTTTCCACTTCTTATAAGCCTCTTTGACCTCTTCATCAGAGTTAGCATCAGGCTTAGGTGGGCATTCCTCAACAAGTACATATTTGTACTCCTCAGCAGTCAGAACAATGTCTAAATTATGTTTCCAGTCAATATAATTTGGTTCAGTAAGTTTGTTTTCTTTAAGAATCACCATAAGTGGACTGAAAGAACCCATTTTTGAAATCCTGAGAATCACATAAATAAAATTATGTAGGACAAAAAAAACTTTTTGAATTAACTAAATATTGATTCACTCAAAATAATAATAAAAAATTTACCAATACCTTGAACACCAGGAATTTAGCATGCCACGATAGTGTGGACGTATACAAATTCAACTTTGTTCAAGTAGGTTTTTCTTATTAATTTTACTATCATGTCAACATAACTTTATGACAAATAAAATTAATATGCTAGTCTTGCTCTGGTCATACAAATAATAGCAGTGACTCCGATGGAGAGGATACCATTGTTTGTATCGAAGTGTATACCATTACTTAATACTAAGTCCATTACCTTGTAATGAGTTCCTTCAGATGGAGAAGTGAACACATACTAGGTAACTTTCTACAATTATCCCTAAGGAAGTTTGTACCGGTGATCCATAATTATACTCATCCGATATGGAGGAAAGCACTAAAGCCAACGCGTAAGTATAATTACATCACCTACAAACCCGTAATGGAGACCATAGGATTTATACTAAATAAATATCCTCTTCCACTTAGTTATTTAACAATGAGGGTTTTTCTACTAGTTGAAATTATGTCCATGTTGTCCATTATTAATGTAGGTTTAGTTTTTCAAAAAAAATATCCACACAATAATAAACATGCATAATCAGAAAAAAAGTAAAATGACAAAAATAAGAGAAAATATCTAACTATTATGGTCATCATTGCTGCTACGTCCTCAACTATCCGAATCCAAAATCTGGCGCTGCGCAGATCTATTTTGGTTTTGGCTATCGATTCCTTCAGCGAAAATTATCTGTCTGCCTCTGGACTGCTTAAAACCAGCATCTCGTTCGGTGTTAGAAATAGCCACCACTGCCATCACGATTGATCAAAAATAATTAAAATTACATCAATCCTATGCCTCCCGAAGGAGTTCACACATAATCTAGATTGAAAAATTAAAATAATAAGCACGATCAACCCTCGTAATTTTAATTACATCCACCGCAACAACAATATATACGACATGTTCGTGGTTTAAACAACACAATCAAAAACATGCATTGGACCATAATAGTTGGATCTAAGATGCCTGCAAAACCGAGTTAGAATAGATCTACATCTACCGACAATTATACAACACAGGTTTTATTGGACAACATGGATGTATGAATCAATACGTAGATCCAAAGTGGCTCTGATACAAATTGATGGAA
This sequence comes from Iris pallida, assembly GCA_029216955.1. NCBI lineage: Eukaryota > Viridiplantae > Streptophyta > Magnoliopsida > Asparagales > Iridaceae > Iris > Iris pallida. Next base: position 5,727,568 of record JANAVB010018198.1, read on the forward strand.
CTGGAGATTCCCAGGACCCTTTCTTTGGTGTGCGTATTGATCGATAGAAAGTTAAAAGGATCTAATACGTGTTCATAGACAGAAACTAAGATTCACGAATTATACCTGCGGCGGAAAAGAGACAAGTAATTCCTTACAATCTCGAGCGGACGACCCCAAGATCGTCTGCACGTATTCCTTCCTCGAGTTGGACGTCGTGTGGGCGACGATCTCCCAACCTTTTCTTCTTCTTGGCAGCCCTCTCTTTCTCTCCTTACGTGAATCATAAATTTAGAGGAAGTATTTGATTTCTGATCAGTAATCTGGCGGCCAGAGAATAGAGGATATATATAGGCTACGGCAGGGACCATGAGGAGAAATTAGGGTTAGGCCTCTTAATGGATCTGGATAACCCGTGTTCAGCCCGAACACACAATCCAGGCCCATTAACAATAGCTCGATCCACTAATGAGCTATTGTTGCACTACCTTCCTAATCCTAAATTATGTTTGTGGACTCCTTTTATTATATGCTCGTTTGGCTCCCCATGTTAAGATATCGTATGTCCGTCGATCAAATTAAGTTACTGACAACTATATTGATTCGACATCTTTTATCCTTAAGTAGTACCGCTCAACTTTATTTGTCATGTCAGATATAATCCACCTACAGGGTTTACATGACAATCCTTATGAGCTCCTTAAGGGGACATCATCAACCCGATATATCGGGACATGGATTCCATTTATAATCAACAGCCCATCATACATACAATGTTATTACCCAATTCATAGAGGTTGTTGATCCATAATGAATCTCACTCTTTTATGAGTCAAAGTAATGCACACTGCATGTACATGTCTGTTATTATATCCGGATTAAGAGCACAAGTATCCATAATAACGGAGGTGTTTGTTCTCTTATGTAGTCAGTACAACGAGGACAACCTCAAGTGGTCCTATTCAATACACACAAAGTGTACTAGTGTAAACCTATTGTCAAGATAGACTAATACTAGATTACACTACAACCTTTCCAATAGATTGTCCAAGTCCATCTAGGTTGTGAACTATTTATATACTCCATAGGGAACTGATAATATGATCTTTTGTGTGACACCACACACCATATTATCTACAATATAGAATATCAGACATTTGCATTAACACTTGCAACAAATACAATATGCAAACATTTGCCCATATGATTCTCATTCAAAATTTAAGGAAATAAGGTTACTATAAAAGTGATGCTTTTAGTATATAACCCTAATAGTCCTCACCCAGAATTGGGTCCTGGACTGCCGAGGACGCTCTGCAGGAGAAGAGTCACTCGACGCAGCCCCCTTGCCCTTCGTGGATCTCTTGGCGACCTTGGGAGATGTGGTTCTCAAAGAAAGAAGAAGAAGAGTTTTCTGAAAAATTCAAAGAGAAGGGAATAATAAACTTTCTCTCTCCTTCAGGGCCTATTTATAGGCACGGGCCACTTCCTATGCGCCCACTTGCTGTATGCGCCCACGATGTCTTATCCGTCGATGTAAAGAATCAGCTTCCTGCACACTATGTGACTGTCACTTACTGATGTGGACGACGCATGAAGGATGGACAACTTCAAATTCTGCTCCGATGAATCTGTCAGTTCGGATTTCGAGGAAGATCTCAACAGTCATATCTCTCTGACAGACTGGCCAAATACTATGTGCCCAAAAGAGAGAGCCGTGCTATGCACCCATTGCTTTACGAGAAGACGATCGATGCTTCTTTCAAAGTATTTCAAACTTGTTCAAGTTTCGAAAACTTTGAAGGGGGTCTTGTAGAAGCATGAAAAATTTTCAGCAAATGAAGCCCCATGTGCCCAAGCCAGTAAAGCTTCATGCGCCCAAGTCAGTGAAGCTCCATGCGCCCAGTAAGTGGAGCTCCATGCGCCCAGTCAGTGAAGCCTCATGCGCCCAGTCAATGAACCTCCATGCGACCAGTCAGAGAAGTTTCATACGCTCAGCCAGTGAAGTTTCATGCGTCCAAGACTAGCTCTCCCGAAAGGAGGGCGCATAGCCTGAGACATGGCTATGCGCCCAAGCCTGACTCAGTCAAAGCCATGATCAAAATGTGCACCGGAGTGCACGGCCACGTCACTCTCCATGAGCAGTCGTGCACCGAAGCATGTGGCCACGTCAATGCCCCGACCAACCCATGATCTCGCAGCCTGTATGTGCCTACATCCTATGCACCCAAAGCAGGAATATGTGCCCACATAGAAACCAGCGTATTTCCTTATGTGGGCGCATAACATCATTCCAGCCCAAGAATAACTATAAAAGGGGGGGCCTCATCCCTCTTCAAAAGATAGAACGAAGAGCATTTCAAGAGCCAAATTGCTGCACTTTTTGCCAGTGAGCCGAGAGTTAGCAATTTTCTTAGGTTTTCTTCCACTTTTGTAATCAGAGTGTCAACGGAGTAAAGGAGCAACTGCCGCTCGATCTCCATCGTCCTATTCCCCAGAATTCTTTTTTTGTACTCGGGGATCCTCAGCGCAGGATCTCTCAGGCCTACTCGATTTGTGGTGCCTTGTGCCAATAAAGAAAAGACAACATTTTTTTCTTCTTTTTTGTGTGTGTCCACACTTGGTGCAACCTAGCCTAGTGTCTCACCATGACTTAGTGACTTAGTTAGCATAATTAGTTAGTGTTAGTAATCCTATTCTAGTTAGTTTCAAGTTAGAAGCTAATTAGAAATCATTAGTTAACATTAAGTTAGAACACCTTGATTATTAATTCGTTTTAACCTATAGAGAGAAGCCCGAGCCCATTGATTATGAAACCCTAGCCCAATACCATAGGTGGCCGACCAAGTAAGATCCTACAGCCCTATTTAATATCTCTTAATAAGACTTGCATCTCTTTTTCCATCCCTTCTCATTATGGCAAAACCCTAGGTATGTATCTTTCTTATTCTCTTCATTTCTCTTTCTTTTTAATCATAGTCTTTTTTATTGTGTTTTGATTTAAGTTTGTGGACTATTGGTGGCTAGTAATCTCAGCTTTGAAGAGTTTCAGATCATTCAAGTTGAAGGAAGGATCTTCACTGTTGGAGCTTTTTATAGGGAATTCACCCTCAATAGGTAATCTCTTCAAATCCCTTCAAATCTATGAATTCTTTCCATAGATGCATCCATCTAGGTGTTCCATAGCTGTAGGATGAGTTTTGCAGGAATTGGTATTGGTTTGGTGTCCGTCTCAGACACGTATCAGTATTTTTGCGTACGTGTTTGATGAAATGCCCAAAAGGAATTTTTATTGTTGTTTTCCAAATCTTTTTGAACATAAATGTAGATCTATATGTTGCTTATGGATTTGTGTTGCACTGAGGTGAAATTCGTGCTGTGTTCGTGTCCAAATTGGGCACGAACCCGCTCGCACACGAGTTGTGCCTGTGTTCTGCTGTTCGGGCACTGTAGTGGACACGATAGGATACTTCGTGACCCCAAACTTGGTAGACATGTAGGGCACATGTCTGACATGAGGTTGATCAAGTTTCGTGAGATTTTATCGAGTGGATCTCGAGAAATCTCACACGCACTGATTTTGCCTACAATGTGCGCACTGGAAAAATCTTGACTGATACGCGTGTCGTAGCATGCGTACATGTGTCAATTGTGTCTCGTGTTGTGTCGTGTGTGTAGGCCTATACATGGGCTACACATGGACACGAGCACGAGACGTGTCGTGCCTCGTGTCGTGTCTACGAGTTCGTAGACTCGCCGCATGAGACATTCTGTCCGTGTATGCGTATTTGGTGATTATGATGGTTTGGACACTTCGTGTCCTATTATATGAATATGATACACTCTGTGGGACACATACACATGTACACGACACGTTCTTGACCCTCAATTTGATATTTAATTGATTTTGTGATGATTAACTTAGGGTTTACTCATTTTACTGATACTAGGTTCGGGTAAATGCATTTTCAGAGTTTTAAACTAGATTAAATTGCTAATTTATGATTAATTGATGTTGTTTAACATGAATACATGTCTGAGTTGATGTTTCATAGCTGGGTTTCATATTAAATCAGGACTGAGTTTGTATTCTGGGTTTTCGAATATGTGGGATACTCGAAACAGGGCTGAAGTTTAGGTTTAATTCCCTATATGTTTGTTATTTCTGAGATATGGATATTGATTTCCTGAGAACTGAGGATAGATTTTAATGCAAATTGTTTGGGTTCTACGATATTCATTTTGTCAGTTGACAGTAGGTCATTTTAGGGTTGATACTTCATGTATCATTTTGATTTTTTCCTCAATATGAGTTGGTATTCATTATACATGAATTTGTTTATTGTTTTCCTCCTTTTTGAACTGTGAACATGGAGTTGTATTCATACTTGAAGTTATTCTCAAATTTTCCCTTTCTTTCCTCTTTCCTTTTACTTCTTTTGATATCATAAAAATATATATATATATATATATATATATATATATATATATATATATATATATATATATATATATATATATATATATACCAAAATATATATATATATATATATATATATATATATATATATATATCATAGAGGAGAAGATGGGTTCCCTCGTGGCATCTCCGCCCCCCACCGGCATCGGGTGGCAGGAATGGCCGGTGGGCCTGCCCGGGCCGGCGACGCCGCTGAGCATGTTCGTCCCATTCGGAGCCCCCGCCTCCTCCCCTGGATGGCCAGCCCTCCAGTGGGGTGTCCCACCCCCCGGCGCCTCCCCGCCGTGGTTTCCTCCCCACCCTCCCTCCCTCTCCCACCCCCTATCCTCTCGGCGTCGTCGGCGACGTCGGAGGCCCCGGGCAAGGCGCGGCGCTTCGCCGGTCGCAGCTCAGGCCGCTGAGCTCCCTCCCCCTCCGGCACCCCCTGCCGCACCTCCCGCTGCACCATCGTCGGCCTCTGCGGCAGCGCCGCTTGGCCTTCTGCCAGGGCCACCTTCGCGCGCGATGTCTCCTCCCTCCGGCGGGTCACCGTCTCCCCCTCTGGCGGCTCCGCTTTCGTGGCCGGCGTCCCCCCTCTCCACCCCCCTAGCCGCTCCTTCTTCCGTGGCGGCGCCTCTCCCCGCGTTTCCCTCTCTCCAAGGGCCCAATCCGTCGCCCCCCCAGGCTCCCGGCGGTTCTGGAGCGTCTCCCACCTCCGCCCCAGTTTTCCCTCTGGCGCCCGTGCCCCCCCCCCCCCCCTCGTGGGCGACGGTGGCCGCGCCGCGTCCCTCCGCGCAGTGGCCCCCGGCGCCGTTCTCCACCGTCCCAGCGTCCTCGTCGGCGTCAGTCGGCGGACCCGTGGCGTGCCCCCACCCCCCCCCCGCCCCCACGCCGTGGCCTTCGGCGAGCTCCTCCCCCGCCCTGACGTACTCCTCGGCGGCTGCAGCGTCTGCGGCGTCAACGCCCTCGTCGTCCGCCCATCGATACGACCTCCGGAGCTCCTCCTAGCCGCGGCGCTCTCCCCGCCCCTACCCCCCCTCTTGGCCCCTCTCGCTTGCCCGCCGATCTCTCCCCCTCCGGCACTCCGTCAGCGTCCCGGCTCCCTCCGCGCTGGATCCCGCGATCCGATCAGCTACTCTCCCTCCGGGCTGACTCCCCAGCCGGAGCCCCGCCTCGGTCTTCCCCGTCGGAGCCCGCCGGGCCTCCCCCCCTGGCTGTATCCCCCGTCGTAGTTCTCGGCCTCCCCCCCCCAGCCTCTCTCCCTCACTCTCCTAGGCTTCGACTTCGGAGCCCCCGGCTTCTTCGTCCGCGCCGCGTCTTCGGTCGCAGTCGCCGGCGCTCCGTTCGCTGCCGCCCCCCTTCCTCGGCGGCGCTTCAAACCGACCAACCCCCCCTCTCCGTCGTCGCCCCGTAACGCGCCCCCTCCCTCGTCGGAGCGGCTGGCCTCAGTAGGCGAGCCGGGGCGGGGCCCGAGACCCCCTCGTGGCCTGCGCCCGCTGGTCCACGCTACCCCCCCTTGGGGCTCGTGCCTATTCACGTGGGGCTGTGCGGTTTTTGAAATTTCAATTTGAAATTTCAAATCTTCGTTTCTTCAACCAAAAAAAAAGAAAAAAAGAAAAAGAAAAAAGATAAATAAGAAAACCTTGTGCACCGCTCGCTTCGGGCGGGGTGCCCCCAGGGCCCCGCGCCCACACCGTCCCGACAGTTGACTTGTTTAAAAATTTAGGAAATTTCACTTTGTGAAATTTCGAAATGGTTGTAATTTTCAGTATGTTTTTTGTACCTGATGCTCTGGGCCCTTTTGTCTTAGGCCCACTACCCGTCTGTAATGCTCTTCTTGAGCTACTTTTAGCTTTCAATAAAATGCTCTTTAAAAAAAAATATATATATATATATATATATATATATATATATATATATATATATATATATATATATATATATTGTTCAAATTATATATATAGTTTCCTATATGTAATCTCTATATAAAGTAGTGTATAGATATATAGTTCTTTTATATAGATTGTTTTATATTTGATCTCAGGTTTAATAAGTTTAGATTCTTAAATCTCTTTTCCAGTCCACACTCCCTTGCCATGTATCATTCTTTTCCTTATATATATATACATATAGGCATATTAGTATATTGTGTGTATATATATTATATTATATATTGAACGAATGAATATATATGTATATTGTGATTTTGGCTATTAGATATAGCCTATGGTTTAATGAATCAGCTTAGGATTAACCCAATGAGCCTAAATTGGACGAGTTGACTATTAAGTTGACCAAGTTGACAAAAGTCAACTTTAAGTAAAACTTGATCCAAATCGACTCAAACAGACTTGGAATGACTAGATAACTTGTGTTTGACCTAAAATTTGGTCGATGGACTAGTTGACTTATAGTTGACCAGGTTTGACCAGAGTTGACAAAGGGTTGACTTTGACCTAGAAGAACCTAAAATCATTTAGAATGCATTGTAGGCTGTTCTTATTTTATGTTAGACATGTTGTGACCTGTGTTGCTCTAAATAGGACTCAGATACTCCAGTTCGAACTCATATTCTCATCAGACAGTCAAGATATTAGGCGAATACATTCTCTGACCGTTTCATACTTGTTAGGAATTATATTCTTGTCATAGTTTAATTTACTTGACGCTGACACGACATTTTCACGGATTAGTACTATATGGATCTTTATATGAGATGTTATCCCCCTCGGGTGCATCGAATACATCTTGTCATGTAATTTCACGAACATCATGTATTTTGTGGACTCTTATTATTCATGTATACCATGTGCTCTCATGTACTCTCATGATCTCATGAGCTTCATGTATTAACTTTCATATACAATAACATAATCTGTCTAGATCCTTGTGTATTGATCGGGGCATGGGGGAGTAGAAATAGTCATGTGAACAATTACAATGTAGTGTAATCATATACAAACTCTTTAGTATAATCATGTGCAAATCAAGCCGTTCATATGTCTATCTTGTACGCTAAATCACATAGTCACTTACAGTTGTCTATTATCATATATAGATAGCTTTGTTTATCAGTTTCTCTCTTTATTTTCATGCTTATTTCTTACAGTATTTCATGTATCTTAACCTATCACATGCTTTATATTTTCTGTCAAGATATAAACTGCGTGAGATATATTGTGCTCATTTTCGTCCTGATTGGGCTGTTGAAAATATTACAGGTGATGAGAAGGAGTTTTTCCCTACATATTATGGCACAGGCTTAGATGACACCGGTGACTTGGACCCTCAGGAGGATCCAACAGTCGCTGAGGACTTGCCTATTGTCTAGATTAAATTTCTAGACTAGTTTCCCTTTTAGTTATCTTATTTCATGTACTTTCAGTTATTGGATAGTTGTGTTGCTGTACATTCAGATATTACTCTCATTGTGACTCTTGTGGAGATTACTCTTTTATTTTATCCATCCATTTACTCTCTTTATTCCACCTTAGATGCTGTGATTGAGTTGTACCATTATATTTTCCTCCTACGGGAGTATATATCATTGTACATGTATGGTTATATTGTTAGATGTTGTGACCTAGGACAACGTTCTACCGCCGATACTGTGACGTAGACTGGACGTACCCACTTCTCGTGTCCTTACATTGGGTACGGCTTGTGACACCTATTTAGCATAAGCTATTTGGCCGATAATGGTTATGGCATCAACTTTGTGAAAGACATGTATTCAATTTCATCTGGTAATCCCGTATATGAAGGGAATAGTGAAGACAATATTTATGTATTTTTTTAGAAAGTACTAACAATACAGGAAAGTGCCTGGTAGCCAACCAAGATGAAAGCTGGCTATGGCACATGAGGCTAGGACATGCCAATATGGACACTATTTCATGGCTATGTACTAAAAAGTTGGTAAAAGGACTCACAGAAATTACATTCAAAAGAGACATGGTATGTGCTGGCTATGAAAAAAATAAAGCAACTAGGTCTTCATTTAAATCCATCAACACTGTAAGTACTTCTAGACCCTTACAGTTAATTAATATGGATCTATTCGGTCAAAGTAGAGTCGCTAGTCTTGGCGGTAAGCTCTATGCTTTTGTGGTTATTGTTAATTTTCTCATTATACATGGGTTTTCTTTTATCAAAAAAAAGTGATGCTATTTTTGAATTTCAGATATTTTATAAAAAGGTACAAAATGAAAAAGGCTTCATGATTACTCGAATCCGAAGTAATCATGGTGGCAAATTCGTAAATGTTGATTTTAAAAAGTTTTGGGATGATAGTGGATATTACCATAAATTTTATTGTCCTAGAACTCCACAACAGAATGGTGTTGTGGAGCGGAAGAATCGAACTCTAAGCGAAATGGATAGAGTTAAGTTGAATCAGCATAATCTTCTTAAGTATTTTTGGATAAAAGCTGTTAGTACAACCTGTCATATTTTTAATAGGGTATTGATTCGACCTATCTCAAAAAAAACACCATATGAGTTGTGGTTTGGAAGGATTCCAAACATTTCTTATTTTAAAGTTTTTGGATGTCGTTGTTTTATCCTGAACACCAAGGATAACTTGGGTAAGTTCGACTCTAAAGCAGACGAAAGAATATTTCTCGGATATGCTGCTAAGAGTAAAGGGTATAGGATTTTTAATAAAAGATCTATGATTATTAAAGAGCCAGTTAATGATACATTTGATGAGCTCAGTAGTCACAGGTCTAGCGACAGTGATGATGAAGATGCACATAATAAATCCAAGACATCTGAAAATTCTACTACCAACAAAAGCTATCTAGAAAGTCTACCGAAGAGAATGAAATTCATGCCAGACCATCCAAAGACAACTCATCATAGGTGATGTATCAAAAGGTGTAAGTACATGTTCTTCTACTAGGGATATTAATGTAGCAGCTAATGTAGCTTTTATTTCTTAAGTAGAACCTAAGACAGTAGCAGATACTTTTAATGATGAGTTTTGGATTGATGCCATGCAAGAGAATCTTAATCAATTTGAAAGAAACTAAGTTTGGAAACTTGTTCCTGAACCTATTGGTTAATTGATAATTGGTACCAAATGGGTGTTCCGAAATAAATTTAGTGAGGATGGACAAGTTCTACGCAACAAAGCACATCTAATGGTACAAGGTTATAATCAAGAAGAATGTAATGATTCTGACGAAACATATGCTCCTATTGCTAGACTAGAAACTATTCACATGTTTTGTGCATTTGCATATTTTTACAATTTCAAACTGTTTCAAATGGACGTAAAAAGTGCATTTTTAAATTGATTTTTTAAAATAAAGTTTTTGTGTAATTTTCAAAAAGCTGATCACGTCTTCGAAATTAGGAAAGCACTATATAGACTCAAACAAACACCTCGTGCTTGGTATGAACTCCTAAGTGCCTTCTTATTTGAAAATGGATTTTCAAAAGGAAGAGTTGATACTACTTTATTTATCAAGTCTTCAGATGATAGTATTTTTTTGTGCAAATTTACGTAGATGATATCATTTTTGATTCTCTAATGAAAAACTTTGTCAAGAATTTGCTAAGTTTATGCAGAGTAAGTTTGAGATTAGTATGATGAGAGAGCTAAACTACTTTCTAGGACTACAAATCAAACAACACTCACAGGGAACATTCATCAACCAAGCCAAGTACACGAAGAATTTACTAAAGAAGTATGACTTTGACAATGTAAAGCCTATCGAAACTCTAATGGCTAAATCAACATGGCTTGACATTAATGAAAGTGGCAAACCAGTCGACCAGCGTAAGTATCGAGGTATGATTGGTAGTTTATTATACTTAACTACTAGTCGCTCAGATATTATATTTAGTGTTTGTATTTGTGCACGATATCAAGCTAATCCTGAGGAATCAACCTATGTGCCGTTAAGCATATCTTCCGATACCTTAAAAGAACTTCTACAGTCGGCTTGTGGTATCCCAAAACCAAATCTTTTAACCTAATCGGTTATTCAGATGCAGATTTTGCTGGATGTAAAGTAGACCATAAAAGTACCAACGGTACGTGTCATTTCCTAGGAAAAGCTTTAGTCTCCTGGTTTAGCAAGAAACAAAACTTTGTTGCTTTATCAACAACTGAGGCTGAGTACATCTCCGCAGGATATTGTCGTGCACAGATTTTGTGGATGAAGCAAATCCTAGAAGACTACAATCTTTATTACACGAAGGTTCCCATATACTGTGATAACACTAGCATGATTAATTTGACTAAGAAACCTGTTTGTCATTTATGCACAAAACACATAGAAATACGTCATCACTTTTTACATGATCATCAACAACACGGAAATATTTGCTTAGAATTTATTGACACAGATCATCAATTAGCAGATACTTTCACAAAACTGCTAGCTGAAGACCATTTTAATTATCTGCGTTGTGAGTTAGGCATACTTGAATTTTCAAACTCATAATGAGTTATGATGAATAAAATTACTTAAAACTTGAGATTTATTGATTGAAGTTATTTTGGGTAAAGCCGAAAGGGCCCTTCAGTCAAAAAGATGTAGAAGTCTAAGTGATACGATGCCAAGTGTCTTTGGACTACCGCTAACTGGGATCCGACCCCTACAACTAACACAAAGTAATGAATGTTAATTAATCGAAGAATTAAAAGTTATTGAGTATATTTCTTATTTATTATTCATAAAATGAATTAAAAATCCAAGTGGCCGAACTCGGACAGAACTCGACCCGAGTTCTGACCCAATCTTCTTCCTCCTTAGATCTAAAAGGCTCAAGAAGGTGTTCTCCACTCATCTTTCTATTTTGTTGAGGTATATCTCTTCTTTCCTCTTTTTATAAAAATTCTATGGCCCAAGCTCCTTCAAAGAAAGAAGGGAGAGTCCGCGATTTCGTCTTCCATTTTGGAATAGGAACCCGTAAACTTGTTCAGTCCCGCTCGTCCTACCGACGACGAGGAATTTGACACGAATTTATTTCCATCTTTGGAAATATTTGACTCATGGTTTACCACTTTTCGCTACCGGGAAATTTTGCCCCGGCGATCAGTAAATTTTACTATCTTCTCGGAGTATGCTTTCACTTTTGAACACTTAGGACTCGGGGATTTCTTTGAAATATCTAGCAAAATTTATGACAATGTTGTTCATATGTTTTACTGCAATATGTAAGTAAAAGACGGTGGCAGCATTTATTCTTGCGTTACTGAAAAAAATTGAGTTTAACTCGACTGACCTTAGTTAATACTTCCATATGCCAGACAACGGCGAAGTATCAGTCGTGATAAACAAAGTCCAATTTTCTGACGACGTGACTCTTGACCCTTTTAGGGCTACTATGTGTCATCCGAACCTAGTCCCTAGAGGCGGTAGGTTGTTTGCATACCACCTCAATCAAAATTTCTATGAACTTCATCTATTTGGTTACTCTGCTTTGCTTCCCAAAAAGGGATCTACCGAGGAAATCACCTTTTTTGAGATGTCTGTAATGTATCATCTTCATTTTGGAGTTACATTTTCTGTCCCCAAGACCTTTATGTCTTGGATGATTAGTTGTCGGAGGGTGGGCCTCAATCTCCTTTACCCCATGCATCTTGCGGTAATCTTTAGGAAGTTTGAAATTGAACTTGATATCTGTCCTATTTTTGGGTCACCTTTTGAGGTGACTAGGTCTAGGAGATATCCTCTACCTCCACTTCTACCAAGTGATGCTCCACCTCCACATGATCCAGTTGCTCCTGCTCCTGCTCATGCTGCTCCAGGATTTGATCCTAAGTTCTATCAGTGATTCGATAACTTTGTCACTCTTCAGGGACAATGTCATCAGTCCTATGTTGATTTTGAGTTTCACCATACTTTTCAAGCTCATGTCTTGGGAAATGGCATTGCTGATATTCAGTGGTCGCTGACGCATCATCCTACTACACCATTTCAGATCCTCCGTCATCCTGGATTCGACGGACCGAGGCTTGAGGATCGGGACACTTTTGGATTCTTCGATTCGATGGCAGCCTATGTCGATCCTCATCCTCCTGCTGATCCAGCCGTCGATGATGCTGATATATGATTTGGACTTGTGGTTCAATATTTTGTGGATGTTATTTGCTGATGATGATCATATAGTAGTGAAACTATTTTTATCTCTTTTAGTTGCACTTATGTAGTCGTTTGAACGCTTTTAGTTCTGACTGTATGCACTTTATATTTCAATAGTGGTTGAGTTTTATGCTATATTAGTGTTCATTTCTCATATTTCGTTTACACTGCTACTTCTAGTTCTACTGAGTTGTGACTTGTTTTATTTCTATTATTTGTGGATATCACTCTATCTGTTTCTTTGATATTATTGTCTTGTTGGCTTCACATATTGTGGGGGAGCCACATGTTTGAGTACTTGACAAAGGAGGAGAAAGAGTTATAAAAAATTCTCAAAATTCTCGCAATCTATTCAGAACAAGTCATATATACATTTTCAAAGTTATATATATTAGTTATATTGTGGTATAGACTCATAGTTTGTCAATTATCAAAATAGAAGAGATTGTTGGCCCATTGGCTAATGGTCACACCTGATTTTGATAATCAACGACAATTTTCGTCGATACGCAAAATATACGAACTGCTATAGGTTATATAAATTGATACCGAAGAATGTCTACGTCTACATCCCATTGCTACAAGGAATATCGTATCATCATCCAGAAGCAATCTTATTGGAATTTCAGATCAAGTCATTTTATATTTTTTTTGTATTTTCAAATTTATTGAGTCTAGAAAATATAAATGTAAGATCGTTCGAGATTATACTGCTTACTTTAATCCCAGTCCACAAATCCAAAAAGCCTACCTACTTATCTCAAAAGACCCACATATCCAAATAGCCCAAAACTGATACAATTTAGCCCATGCAAAACCTATTCTGATGCAACAGAATTCGGCCAAAACTCTAACCGAGTTCGGATCGAGTTCAGTCTGGGCATTTTAAATTTTTGTTCCCACCAAATCTGTATACAACGTTCGAATGCAAGAATTAAGCATCCGAACTATGCCCGAGTTCTGTCTCCAAAAATACTATAAATAGAGAAGGATTTTACATTTCTAAATTACTCATTCACTCTTCTCTCTATCTGTTCTAAAGTGTTTTCAACGATCGAAAGCTTTCAAATCTCGCCTATACCACTCTTAGCCAAAGCCAGTACAAGTTCTGTTTGATCTAGTATTTTGGTTTAAAAGAGTTGTATCAGAGGTTGCAATTCAGAAAACGTTCTAGTTTTCAGAATCAGTTTGTTGGAGTCGGTCATGCACTCGTCACCAAGGCACGATGCTGTAAAAAGACGATAAGCACTCATTTAGCTTGTGAATAGTGAATTAACAATGTGCAAAAGTACTCGCGACTGGACTAGTCCTCTCAGAGAAAAACCAGTATACATCGCGGTGTTCACTAAGTTTTCTTTTCTATCTCTTGCTTACTGTATTTATTTACTCTCTCTTATATATGCAATAGTTTTTAACTGCTAAATTTTAATTGGTGATTATTTCCGTTGCACACACATACTCTATTCATCCCCCTCTAGAGGTGCTCAAAGGTCCAATATCATGTCCTATTCTAATATGTTCCCTTGCACTACTTAATTCTTGCACAACTGTGGGGTCAAAATTATCATTTTATCCTTCGCCGTAGTTTGATGTATTTTTTGATTTCGATTTGAGGCCCAAACCTGATCCAAATATTTTGACCCAATATATGGTTTATATTTATTTTTATCCTCTACACACATGCCAATAGTGTCCTACTCAATTGAGTTTCCATGTGCTACTTATTTTCAAATGGTACACAGGACCAAATATTAGACTTATTTGACTCAAGTCGATCCGATTAATTCCACTGATCCAAATCTAGTCCAACTAGGTTTCGTAGAGCCTATCCTAGGTTGTCCAAACCTAATATGATATTTTTAAATTAATTTTTATCAATTAAATGGCAACCATATTGACTTAAATCTATTTTTAAATCAACTCCATAACAACTTCCTAATTTGGACCCAATCAAATCTCTTTAAGATACACCTTTGATTTAAACTATCAAATCTCCTCCAAATTCTACTAAACTAAATCTAATCCTAACCAATCCTAACCCTTTAAACTACCATATTTTATATTTTAAACTCAGAATTCTATCCGTACAAAATCACTTTCTCCTAAAATCGAGCACACCCCTTCTCTTCCTTTTCTGCGTGTTTCTGCGTAACCGAAAAGAAACCCTCCTTTAGCCGACTTTTTCCCCTTCCACCAACTCTTACGTCTTCCCATGACCTTCCTATAATGTCCTAGCAATCCCCCGAGGAGCCACAGAAACTTGGTAAGAAGTTACGGATTTTAGAAGTTACCCGAAGTTGGGTTCCGCGTCTGGATTCATTCCAGTAGGTACGCTATTTTGCAACTAGGGTTTCGTGTACTTTTTAACATCCTTCTCTCATATAACCAAAACTAATGGAAAAAATTATGTCTTTTTTATGTCCAATTGGCCACTCACGGGGTACTTTACAGTTTGTCCGGAATATCCGTTCTACGAAAAGGTATGTAATGCCCTAGTCCTAAAATACGTAGGACCAGGTATACAAATACATGCCAGCAGCACTGTAGGAGCAAAATGTAAAGCGATATACTCTAAAGGAGAAGCCACTAGAGGAACGTAGAAGCCACTAGAGGTGTCATAATGGCTTATTAGTACAGAGAAGCTACTGAAGGCGTCCCAGTTGCCAGCTTGAGATTGGATGACAACAGTGGACCTGCTATTAGAAGATAATGCTCACCACTGGTGGAAGGCAGAAGAGAGAGGATTAGGCGTTGGGATCACCTGGAAGCAGTTCTATGATTCTTTTATGAGAGATTCTTCCCTATTCATGTTCGAGACGGTCTATACGACCAGTCCCTTCATCTGAAGCAAGGGAATATGACGGTTGATGAGTATGACTCAGAGTTCAATCACCTAAGTAGATTTGGTGCGGAATTGATCCCGACAGAGTTAGAGAAGGCAAAAAGATTCCATCAGGGGCTAGCACCAGAGCTCAAGTCATATACGACTACACAGTCTCGAGTCTTCCATTCAGCTATCTTAGAAGAAGCTCGTGCTTTGGAGATTCTTTGCAAGAAGCAACAGCTGACCTTGAGACGTCATACACCAGCAGTTACACCAGCCCGAGCTACTTAGGGTGGATCTATCAAGAGGCCCACAAGATAGTTCCAACAGAGGTCCATACCTTATCAGAAGCCCACGTACAACTATTATGGGAAGCAGGGACACCTCTTAAAGGACTGTCGAACTCGACTTGGAGCATGCTTGAGATGCGGGTCAGGGAAACACAAGGTAAAGGATTGTCCGGAGCAGCAGTCCTTAGTGTATTCTCAGCAGAACCTGAGACCGACAGCCCCAACACTTCCAGCACCCCGGCCAGCAACAAGAGCACCTCGCCCACCCTTACCACCCCAGTCAGCACAGTTTGAGAGGGCCAGAGCTCAGGGCCCTGGACAAAATTATGGGCAGGTATTCTCTCTAGCTGTTGAGGATACAAAGACAGAGGCATAGGTCATTGCAGGTATAGTTTTAGTTACTTCATATCCTGCCATTACATTGTTTGACATTGGAGCCACTCATTCATTCATAGCCACTAGTTTTACCACTAGACGCAATATTCCCATCACACCCTTATCTAAGAATATTAGAATCCTTACTGGAGGAGGAGTTATACCTGTTTGTGGTGTTTGTAGACTTTATCCTGTAGTGATATATGGTAGAGAAATGAAGGCACGACTTCTTGTATTTCCTATGTCGACATTCGACGTGGTTCTTGGAATGGATTGGTTGAGCCAGCATTTTGCTCCTATAGACTGCCTATAGGGGCAGTATAGTCTTTAGACCACCGAATGTGACGAAGTTTGAGTTCACCAAGGAGGAAGGAGAGAGTTGTGATGCACCCATATTGGGGACTCACATGATGATGTAAGACATCCCTCAGCACCCTGTCATCTCTGAGTTCGAAGATGTATTCCGCAAGGATTTGCCGGGACTGCCACCTGATCGAGGCATTAAGTTTTCTATTGAGCTTGCTCCGAGAGCTAAGCCTATTTTATCTCGAGTTTATCGACTAGCACCTAAGGAGTTGTAGAGATGAAGACACAGATTGATGACTTATTGGAGAAAGCTTTTATTCGTGCCAGTGTGTCACCATAGGGAGCACCCGTTCTTTTTGTGCCTAAGAAAGATGGGACAATGTGCATGTGCATCGACTACAGAGCCTTGAATGCAGTGACGGTGAAGAACAAGTACCCTTTGTCACGTATATACGATCTATTCGATCAACTGAGTGAAGCAAAAGTATTCTCCAAGGTTGACTTATGATCGGGCTATCACCAACTGAAAGTTTGGAAGGAAGATATTCCGAAGACAACATTTCGATCGAGGTATGGACACTACGATTTCTTGGTCATGCCTTTCGGTTTGACCAATGCTCCCGTGGTCTTCATGAACTTATTGGACAAGATCTTCCATCAATATTTGGACAAATTTATAGTCATCTTTATAGACGATATCTTAATATACTCGAAGAGCATGAGGAGCACGAGCAGAATCTACGGATCATTTTGGGACCATGAGGAACGAGAAACTTTTTACGAAGCTTAGCAAGTGTGACTTTCTCTTCAAGGAGGTACCGTTTCTTGGGCATATTGTTACGGGTGATGGCATATTGGTAGATCCGGAGAAGATCACAATAGTCAAAGCATGGCCCGTTCCCACATCAGCTTCCTATGTGAGAAGTTTTCTTGGACTTGCGGGTTATTACCGAAGGTTCGTACAAGATTTCTCTCAAATAGCGGGGCCTATGACTCGACTAACTTGCCAGGATCAGGAGTTTGTATGGACCGATGGGTGTCATCCACTTTTGACGAGTTAAAAAAGTGCTTGACCACGACACCTATCTTGACACTACCATCTGGTCCGGGAGGATTTATGATATACAGTGTTGCATCCAAAAAGGGATTAGGATGCGTATTGATGCATTATGATCACGTAGCAGCATATGCATCGAAAAAGTTGAGGGTGTACGAGAAGAATTATCCAACCCACAATCTAGAGCTCGTAGTGGTTATCTTTGCTTTGAAGCTATGGAGACACTACTTGTATGGCGAGAAGGTAGATATCTACACTGATCATAAGAGCACATTATCATCCGGGCAAGGCTAATATTGATGAAATATGCGACAAGTAGGTAATTTTTGCTTTCAAGTACATGTTCACACAAAAAGAGTTAAATATGCGACAACGACATTGGTTGGAGTTGATGAAAGATTATGAGATCGAGCTACATTATCATCCGGGCAAGGCTATTGTTGTGGCAGACGCATTAAGCCGTAAGCCCATGGCTCACTTCTTGACCACACAACGGGAGTTGATTGGAGACTTGTAGCAGCTTGGTATTGATGTAGTATTGCCTGGAGCGGATGGCGTATTAGCACATCTCCAAGTGCAATCATCGCTAGTGGAGAGGATCAAAGCAGCATTACCCATGAATGCTAGATTTCGACGACTTTGAGAGAGGACTGAAGTCAGGAGAGCAGACGGGATTGAGTATTCATCCCAATGGGACATTGCGATGTGGTGATCGTATTTATGTTCCTAATGTAGAGCTACGGCAGGAGTTGATGGCAGGAAGCATACAGTACAACTTACTCTATTCATCTCGGAGGAACTAAGATGTACCGGGACTTACGACAGTATTATTGGTGGCACGGAATAAAGCGGGAGATTCTCGTATCGTAGCCAAGTGTTTGGTATGCCAACAAGTGAAGGTCGAGCACCAGAGGACAGCCGGATTATAGCAAGCCGCTACCCATTCCCGAGTGGAAATGGAAGCACGTCACGATAGACTTCATCACAAGATTTCCTTGGAGTTCTAGTGGACGAGATATAGTATGGATGATTGTTGATAGGCTTACCAAATCAGCCCATTTCTTACCTTTTAGAGTGGGACAGTCCACAG
>JANAVB010018198.1:5751046-5828546 GCA_029216955.1 Iris pallida
AGATTGCTCTGGGCAGGCCTTCTGGTGGTTCATCCCCACGGGCTTCCGTGGCTTTGCATCGGTGATTTCAATACGGTGTCTAGCAGAGAGATAAAGTCTGGTGGTCGCCCTCTACCCCAGCCAGCGCACGAAAACCTCACCCCAATCCCCTTCCACGACAGTACGTTCACCTGGTGCAACATGCAGGACGGTCATCGGCGACAGTACTCCCGCTAAGACTGGGCAATGATCAATGATTGCTGGTCCGACATGGGCTTGATCACTAATCTCTCTCATCTGAACTCCAAAGAATCGGATCACTCCCCTCTCCTTGTCCAGATCATCAACAGTCACACCAGCAACAAGAAAGCTTTCCGCTTCCTAGACTTTTGGCATCATCACCCCTAATTCCAGAATATCGTTGCTTCTGCTTGGAATTTCGTCTCGGCCATTGATCCTTTGGTCCGGATGGCGGCCAAGCTTAAAGTCAGTCGTAAGGCTCTCTCGTCATGGAGCAGAGAGGCCTACAGCGACATCTTCCAAGCTATCAGGGAGTCGGAGGACGACATCACCCGCGCGGAGTCCTCATTCGTCATCAACCGTTCCCCGGAGGCCCGCGCCTCCCTCAACCTCGCCAGAGCTCTTCTTAAATCCAGGCTGAGAGTGGAGAACGAATTCTGACGACAAAAAGTCAGTGACCTGGGATACAGACGGTGACCAGAATTCCAGGTTTTTCCATGCGTGTGTCAAAGGACGCAGGGAATAAATTAAAATTGCATCGGATTCTCGACGACAACGGCAACCTGGTGGATGACCAGGCCGGTATTCAGGCTGCGGCTGTGAACTTCTACTCCAATCTCTTCACCAAAGAACGGGTCATGAAAGACACAACGCTATTGTCGGTCACCCCTTCCCTAATTAGCGATAACGACAATGCTACCCTGATGGCTACCACTTCGGAGGAGGAGGTTAAAACAGCGGTCTGGTCCATTAACGAGCACAGTGCCCCGGGACCGGACGGTTTCAACGGGTCTTTTTCAGAGCTTGCTGGGATACCATTAAAACTGACTTAATCGAAGCCACTATTGCCTTTCTCCAAGGGGCCAGTTATCCAAATTTGATTTTCTGTGCCAACATCATCCTTATTCCAAAGAAAGACAATCCGAAAACCTTTAAAACTTCCGCCCGATCAGCCTCTGCACCTCACCAACAAGATCATATCTAAGATCGTCGCCAACCGGATGTTCGATCTCCTCCCTAAGATCATTTTCGAAGAGCAAAGTGGGTTCGTCAAAGGACACAACATTACTGACAACAACCTCCTTGCACAAGAGATGATAACATATATGAAGTTCCCGTCGGGGGGGGGAGGGGGGGAACGTGGCCATCAAACTAGAAATGGAAAAAGCGTACGATCGTCTGGACTGGCAATTCATGATCTGGGTCTTCAGGGCCTTTGGTTTCTCCGAACCATGGATTGACATCGTCTTCAGATCTATCAACAACGCGTGGTTCTCCACCGTCATCAATTGCCAGGCTGCGGGTTTCTTTAGATCCACTCACGGGTTAGACAGGGGGATTCGCTCTCTTCCACCATTTTCATAATTGCGGCCGAAGCCCTTAGCAGAAGCCTCAACAGTATGCCCAGAATGTCCGCCTTCAACCACTTCCACACCACCACCGGCTGCCCTCTTATCACTCACCTGGCCTATACAGACGACATCCTCATCTTCTCCTCTGGAGACAGCGGATCGATCGACGTAGTCTTGAGGACAATCGCCAGATACACCACCTGCTCCGGTCAGCGTGTCAACAACAACAAGAGCGTCATCTACACCCACCATAAAGCCGACAGAACTCGCTCAACCCTGCTCGCCAACATGACCTCCTTCAGCACTGTCTACCCTCCTTTTCTCTACCTCGGGTGCCCGCTGGTGTACGGTAAGGCCAACTCCAGAATATACGAGCACCTCGTAGACAAAATCCATAAACTCATCGCAGGATGGCACAACGCAACATTATCCCCAGGGGGCAAAACGATTCTCATCAGACACGTTCTATCGTCCATCCCAATGTACACCCTGGCCATTTGCTCCCCTCCCAAGAAGGTGCTCCACTCTCTCAAATCCCTATTCGCCAAGTTCTTCTGTGGTCACAGCGACGGAAAGAACAAACATCACTGGGCCAGTTGGGAGACGATGGCCAAACCCACGGAAGAAGGCAGTCTGAGATTCAGCAGACTTGCCCACATTACGGACGCCTGCTCATTTAAGTTGTGGTGAAAGCTGCACACCGAGACCTCCCTATGGACGAAGTTCATGAGAGCCAGGTACTCCAGATTCTCCCATCTGTCGAAAGCAAGCACTAACAGCAGATCCTCGGCATCGTGGCACCGCATTATTCGAGGTAATATCACCGCCGAACCTCTTATCCGTCTCCAGCTGGAAGACGGCCGCACTTCGGCCTGTTTGGAGCGGTGGTTAGGAGAACATACCATCCATCCCAACATTCTAACTCCACAGGAGTGCGCTATAAGAGACCTATGGATGGGAAGTTTCGGATGGAATTGGAGGAAGGTCAGAGAGTGGCTAGGCCAGCCAGCGGCTACCAGTCCCTTTGCTGCTAATCTGCAGATTACTGACACGATCGACTCTTGGAGATGGTCCCCCAACCCGAGTGGGACATTCACTTTGGCTTCCGCCAAGCTTGTGGCCAGAGGCAGCGGGGTACCGAACATCGTTTATGCCAAGTTTTGGTAGACATGCATTTCCATCAAATGGTCCATCCTCATCTGGCGTGCTCTGCGTCGGAAGATCCCGATGGACGACATCACCGGATCTATGGGCTTCAGTCTCGCCTAACGATGCCACTGTTGCGAGAAACACAAGACAGAATCAGCAGATCATGTCCTTCTTGCGGGGATCTGGCTGCAGGCATATGGTCCAAGCTTCACAATAAACTCAGCATGGGTCTTCCGACTGGGGGGTTCTACGATCTCCTGGACCTTTGGAGCAGCTCCTACGGACATCAGATCGTCGCAGCCCCCTATACAGTTGTACAGTGAGGTCATCAGACAATGCACCAAAGCTAGGAGGCGCTGCTCTCACGTCTCGAACTCGTTCTGGGAGGCCCTGGCTTAGGCCGCCCTCCCCTTCTTTTGTGTGTGTGCTTCACGCACTTTTCCTTTTCAGTACTTTTGCTGCGTCAGCATGCTCTTTTGTATAGGCTTCGGCATGTTGCACCTATTCCTTCAATAAAGCTTCCGGTTATATATATATATATATATATATATATATATATATATATATATATATATATATATATATATATATATAAAAATATATATATATATATATATATATATATAATATATATATATATATATATATATATATATATATATATTTTAAAAAAAAACCCCAACTTTTATTGAAGAAATAGGCGCAAAATGTCGAAGCCTATACAAGTAAGTGCGATAAGCGCAACCAAAAGACAGAAAAAGACTATATATATATATATATATATATATATATATATATATATATATATATATATATATTTTTTATATATATATATATATATATATATATATATAAATATATATATATATATGTGTGTGTGTGTGTGTCTATATATAAAATATATATATATATATATATATATATATATATGTATAAAAAAAAAAATATATATATATATATATATATATATATATATATATATATATTTATATATAAAGATATACATCCTTCTTTAAGCAAAAAAATAAAAGAAAATAATAATAAAAAGGAAAAGACTACTGTTCACGTGAACAGTAGTCTGAAGAAGCCCGACCCCCCTTTAGTTTTCGTTCTGCAAACAAAACGATAAGCCTATATTTTCATCCAATTTTTGCAAATTCTAAAGCAAATCCTTCCTATATTCCAAATCCGAACACACCCATAGAGATTGGACTAAATTCTAGTTCAAATTTGGATAAATCCATCACAAGCCTACTCGAACTCGGAAATTCGAAACCAGTAGTATACATAGAAACGGAAATAGGGTTCCACAAATCCTCCATCGAAACCTCTCCAAAACCCCAACCCACCTTCTCCAAAGCCTCCCCGGCATCAGCGTGTGCACGTCTAGCAGCCTGCACGTCTGCGCCGTCCGTTGTACCGCCGTGAAGCCCCAACCCGACCGCCAGGACAGAGCCAACTCTGTTTCGTACAGCTGAGAGGTACCCTCCTTGTCCTTCTCGTTTCTTCGTACATAGTTATTACTTTTCGAAACTGTAAGTTCTTGTGTATGGACAATATATCCCTCTAGGACCCCCATCAATTGGAATCGTATAGATACCAAGTGTATCGATCGAAATTTTGAGGCAAAGTTGGAGAAAAACTGTTTTCTGAAACAGTTAAAAACTGCCCCAAACCCCCAACTTGGAAGACTGTTTATGAACCACACATGTCCAATTTTTAAAACTAGTTTGTCACAGTTGTAGATAACCTATTGGAGATTAAAAACCTTTTCGTAGAATTAATTTTCATCTAGTATACAGAAAGTTAATTGCCATTGAAAATCAAGAAAAATCTGTTTCAAAAACTGTAAATTCAGAAAACTTTTCCCGGTACGGCGTGCGACCCGACAAACCGGATGACGTGGTCTCAACCCATAAGCATTGAGAGGTGCGTATGGATTTTTTTTGATGTATGGGAACTGACAGAACTTAATTTTGTTGTATGTGCACGACAAAATCAGTAATATTCGTCAAGATACCCCATATCAGCCCTTTTTCAAACTTGCCCATAACTTTGTGCACGTTCGTCATATCATGATAAAACTTGCGCCAATAGGACCGTACATTTGTTTTTGGTCCGGTGTGCCAAGTTTGGTCCTATTCTGAGAGGGTCGACCGGAACGCCTATTTGGCGGGCCCGCGACACGATCCAACAGACGAATTTGTGCACACCCCACCGAAATCCAACTTTGGACATACGGTTGGGTTCATTTCATCAAATCGGACCCGTAGACATATAGCTTGACGACTTTAGAGACCGTAGATATTGGCATACTTTTTGGTGCAAAACGGGTCCAATAGCGGACATCGTTTTGACCCAAAATTATAATTTTGTCTATGTTCCAGAATTAGACTTTTGGACAGGCGTTTCCTAGATATGTCTTTTATACTGGAAATGTTCTTGATGTTTGTTTCCGCATCCTGAGTCGTTCGTAGATATTGAGATTTATTGCTGACGTGATTGATTGCTTGGAGTTGCTATTCCTGCACTGCCAGGCAAGATACCTTGCCACCTTACTTTGTGATTTACTTATTCTTATTTTTAGTTATTTATATTCAGCATTACTTATCTATTGTTAGTATTATATCACTGTGCGTCCAAGTCACACTTGGGTGCAAGCGACTCTATCGATCGTTTTACTGCTTTTGGTTTTATTCTCTTGCATTGACTTAGCCTAGTGACCACCCAGTTATGATGAGGTATTGCTATAGCTCATACGGCCTTGACACATGATCATTACGAGTTGTGAGTTACATGTAGGACACGTACTCGCGTAGATGGCTGGCCACCGATACGTATGAGGCGTGCGATGGAACTGCCAATTTAATTGCATGCTAGTAGACTTAGCAGTTACTAAAGGTTCTTATGAGTCATGGATGTGACCCTACTAGGCATTGGGTGGGAAGAACAGTTCCTTAACGTATGGGCCACGTATGCACCTTCCTATTCCTGATCCTGCTGGCCTCTGACATTCGATGAATGTTATGCTTTGAGGTCCCTAGTATCCTGGTGGGACCATAACTTAGTTTCCTGTAGCCAGAGTGCCCATGCGTTGAAGGTTTATTCTTAACTGCATTATCAATGTAGAACTGGTAGGAACCCTATTGCATACATTCCTTTCTTTTCTATTATATATCACAGTTTATATGGCATGGTATTTTCTTGTATCTTGTTACGTCCCTCTGAGGACCTAGTTATCTCTCTAGGGTTAGAAGATTTCCCGCAGGAGTACGGCACGGCACTGGATCCTTCATACATTGATGACGAGGCATCTCCTGCTGATTTCTAGTTTATTTATTCATTGAGACATTTAGTGGACATTTTTATATCTCTTTTCTTTCTATTTTGCGGAGGTTGGACTCCGATCATTTGAGACTATTTTTATAGCTGTTTGGAGTGGACATGTCCACCCGACTAACTCTTGATATCCATTTATTTTGGACTCTTATATCTTTTGTGTTGAGCTATGATGAGATTAGATTATTATATTTTGGCCTGTGATTATTTTATATATATATACAGCTTATGTATGTATACGAGAATTTTATATATTAGAGTATTCTTCGTATATGTGCTGCTGGCATGTCTACGTACTTGGTCCTGAGTATTTTGGGACTGGGGAGTTACAAAATCCACTATGGAAATACACAAGTTTTCATTCGAAGTTCTTACAACTTCTACAAATGCGAGCTTTGATCTGAAGCACTCGACCAACATTAATTGTGAAGTGTCTCACTTCTATCAAGCCTTTTGATTACAATCACTCTGAACTTCTAGACCGTACCGCACTAGCAAATCGATTAGAGGATTATAACTAGCTTGGGATTGGAAATTGAAACCTTAGTGGGGCTTTAGAATATCGTAGTAAGATTTAGAGAAGAGATATGAAAGTGAATTGGTGTGTTGAAATGATATAATTTCTTCCCTATTTATGGGATTTCCAAAGGAAGAATTCGGGCAGAATTCAGACAAAATTCGGACAGAATTCTATGAGAGAATCTCGATATATAGTCGTTGCATCCATAACTGCGGGAAGACAAAGTTTAAAATCCAACGTATAGATAGCAAAACTCGGGCCAAACCAGAGGCAAATTCACACCGAATTCTGCTTGCCCAGAATTGGTTTGATTTGGGTCGGCAGCTGAGGTTTTGGGATTTTGAAAGGTCAAGCAGTTAGGAGGTAGTTTGGGCTTTGTGAGTGGGCTTCTTTTCAAAATAAAAATGGTATTTTGTAAACGTTTCTTAGGTAGCTTATTTTCCAGTACGATGCGGTTTACATTTTATTCCTAGACTTACTGAAATGCAAAAGTACATTTATAATTGGAAATACAGACGTGACGACAAATACAGTTCCAAGTTCTAAAGTCTTGAATGGTAGCAGGCACAGGCTGTCAGTGTTCGTCCAAGTAGCCCTTATATTGAGACATGGTTAGATCAATTATTAAAATCTGGTTCGACCATGACCAATGGGCCAACAATCTCCTCCATTTTAATAATTGACAAACCTTGATCGATATAACATCCTGATCTTGATTTGAACAAAACTATCAAAACATTTTTGTTTGGTACTGTCTCCTCCTGGGAGATATTATCCTGAAAAAGATGTTAGATCCTTTTCTCCCCCATTGTCACTTAGCAAAATAATTGCAAAGAGATAAGCTCCCCCGTAATTCTTGTATAAGAAACAAATATTGAAGAAACGCAGAGATAATATAAAGAAAATAAACAAATTTTACAGGCAGTTTATGATTTGAAGCAGTAGCTAAAGATAATGCTAAGCATAAGTGCATACCAAAAGACACAATAAATACTGCAATAAAAATGCATAGAGATAAAAAGAGTTTGGAACAACAAACTCAGCATATCAAACAGTCATACGTAGAAGTGCATAAAAGAAAGTAATACTAACTTGTAATGAAGGAACATTTCCAAGAATACATAGACATAAACAAACTCTAAAAAGATATCGTTTAGACAAACACTGTAGTGTCTAGATCAAGTCCTAATCTAAACAGAATCATCCTCAGCACGATCAGCATTAGCACCATGTCCAGAAGGTCCAACACCAGAAGTACCAGCTCCACGAGATGGATGTGGAGTAGCATAAGAACCACTGTACCAATCATTGGCGTTACCTGGGTTGAAGTAGTGACAAACTGCCCCATCCTGTAACCCCTCTTCCTAAATTTTTGAAAATATTTGTTTACTATTTATTTGAATTAAATAGTAATTCTTGGAATTTTATAAATATTTAATTAATTAATTATTATTATATAAGGTCTTAGTCATTATTAAGGTTTGGAGTACAAGATGACTAGAAATTATGGCACAGATAGTGTAGTCGTGTGCTTTTACTAGTGTTTTAGCTATGGTAGGGAATGCCGAGCCATAAGTATGTCCCAACTAGAGAAACCAGACCAAGTTGTGACATGACCCCTATAAACGATTTAATTAGTTAATTATTGATGTTATAACTTTTAGGATACCCGGTTGTACCAATTTAGTCCGGACTTGACCTTAACCCAATCCAAGCCTAGGTGGTCATGTAGTGCGACCAACGACTTCCATGTATATATATATATATATATATATATATATATATATATATATATATATATATATATATGTTGATAGTGCATTTTTATAGTCTAGTAAGTAATTTCTGGAAATTGACAAATAATTATAACATATGCATTATTTTCTATTGTAATTTATATTTACCTTGGAAAAATATGATATATAATTTTCTTTGATATCCTTGTGCATTTCGGGGTCTTAGATATATTTGGGTTTGTGTGCCTATTTAATAATTGCGTATACGATTTCATTATTAATTATAAAGGTTGACATATATTTGTCATATATGTTTATTGCTATTGAAAACACTATGTTATTGAGATTATGATAACAATTTCTAAAATAAGCTTTTTTGATTTGGTATTAATAGGAGTATCCATACAGGGATATGTATAGTTAGAGTAATATATATATATATATATATATATATATATATATATATATATATATATATATATATATGTGTGTGTGTGTGTGTGTGTGTGTGTGTGTGTGTGTGTGTGTGTGTGTGTGTGTGTGTTTAAGGAAAAGAAATAAAGAAAACATACTCATGAGATATTGAGCCATATCTCGTGAGCTAGAGGAATCCCCTAAATCCGATCAAAGCCCAACCAAGCGAGTCCACCCAAAGCCAAAAAATGCAACAGCAAAGTAAATACAGAACAACCCCTATATATTGAACACACACACAGAGAGAGAGAGAGAGAGAGAGAGAGAGGGGGAGAGAGAGAGAGAGCATTTGACCACAAATCCTAAACCCTAGTAAACAAACCCATCTCTAGCGACCCTCGACCTCGAAGGCGACGGCGCGCCACCAGAGCACCGCCGCGAGGCAGTCGCTGACAGGCAGCGCTTCCATAAACCGAGCGTACAGTAGGCGCGACCAGGGACAACAGAGACAGCAGCCTTCGGGGATGACTTCGCAACGCATTTTCTCAACGTGCGATTGAACGTTTCACGATCCGTCTCTTCAGGGATAGCATAACCTATACGACTATAAGTCTTCAAATAGATTAAATTGTAGTGCCCTAGATTGTTCGAGAAATCGACGCCAGAACTGGCGAATAATTATTCGAAAACAGAACAGTTTCGTAGTCCAGCACCCTATATTGGAAGGCCGATTTCGATCAAACCATTGAGCAACTTAAGAATCTAACTGAACATAGTAGAAGACAACCTATAGGTCTCTAGAACCCCTTTTGTAGATTATAAATTGATCGACTATCTGTCGAGAAAACTGATTTCTAAAACTGTCAAAAACCCGTTTTCAAAATAGTAGAAACTTTGTGAAATTATCGATACGACGTGCGCCCCAAAAAACTGGGCGATGTGGTTGCAACCTATAAGCATCAAAAGATGTGTATGGATGTTGTCGACGTGTGGAATTCGACGAAACTCGATTTCGTGGTGCATGCACGACGAAATTGAAGCGTATCCGTCAAAATACCCCGTATCAGCCACTTTGCATGCTAGTCAATTACTTTGTGCACATTCGTAATCTCGAGACAAAACTTGTGCCAACATGACCGTGCCATTTTTTAGGTCAAATATGCCAAGTTTTGCCAGAATCTGAGAAGGTCGATCGGAATGCTATTTTGGCGGGCCCGTGACCCGACCCAACGGGCAAATTTTGTACGGTCCACCGGAATCCAACTTTGGACATAAGGTTGGGTTGGTAACGTCAAAACAGACCCACAGACATATAGTTTGATGACTTTAGAGACCATAGATGTTGGCACACTTTTCGGTGCAAAGCGGGTCTAACTACGGACATCGTTTTGACCCAAAATTATCGTTGTCTCTATTTCCAGAATTGGACTTATGGGTAGGCTACCTAGCTAATTTGACTATTCTGAATACGTTGGTAATATCTGTTTCAGCCTCCAGAGACTGTTTTGAGAGTTTGACTTTTGTGGCTCGTCGATTGACTGGATAGTATTGGTTCTACGTGCTACTGTAGAAGCATAAAAAATGCAGCATCTATATGTGTAGGCGGGTACCCTTACTACACACCAGCATCATACAGGCGCAGTGGATCAGACGCATAGACCATCCAAAGACGGAGACATTCTCAGAATGAAGTTCAGAAAAGACTCTTTTTATTAATCATGGCTACAAGGGTCTATCACAGACTTGTCGCAATTATATAAGACATAAACTTCCTGAGTCCTATAATTACAGGGATCATTGCAAAGTCTTTACTACATAAGTGAGAATAGAAACTCCTATAGATCCATGAGAAGGTTCATTTTTACCGGGCAGCCTCCATAGTGTGATCATCATGGGCAGAAAGACCAGAGGAGATGTATACAGTCTCCATCAAAGTCTCATCCTCGCTGACTCATAACATTGTCAAAGTAAATCATCTCACCGTCGGAAGAAGCTGGGGCTCCAATATATACAGAAGCAGTGGAAGACCCAGACCACAGCACGGTGAAGCCTCGCAGGCCTCAATGAGTGGGGTAGAGCACGGCCGGCTGCTCATCGGATGAGCAACCAATCCTAACCCCGTAGCTTGGACCTCCAAGACCTCCAACACGTCGCCCAGAGTCAAAATCTTTAGGAAGGATACTTGGATACTTCTCAAGAGCGGTGACGACTCCTTCTACAAAAAGTTCTTCTATAAGAACATGACCCCTTCGAACGAGAGAAGCCCCAACCAACAGCCAACTTATGCAAGGCCAGCGGCCGTCTGAAGTTAAGTTTGGATCAAACATGGGGGTGAAAGGTGCCAGAAAGAGGATAGTGACTCTTCAGAGGAACACTTCCCCTTTTAAGGACCGGGAGTGGTACAAACTATAGGCCAATTGGCCGATGGTCAAAATTCCCTAATTAATGGGATGAGCATAGGACTCGGCACAAGGGATCTCAAACAGGCCCATTCAAGGGAGTCTCCAAACTGTTCAAATGCTCCTTAGAATTCCCTAATTAACGATGGAAATTAAGAGGGAGTCTGCATTCAAGGGTAGTCATTTACTTCTCCTGAAAAGAAGACTTAAAAGCCAAGCTATCTCCAACCGGAGGTGCAGGCACCCCACTGTGTTTCTTTGCTTCCAAGGCACAAAAAGTATATCCCCCTCTCAGAAGCACAGACAGCTGCTTCGATCCAAGTACCCGGCCCGTTCAACAGCCCCTTTTTCTCAGCAAAGACTTGGATGACATCGTTTGCCTCCAGCACAAGCTCGACTACTAATCTAAAGTACAGTAAAATGGTCTATCTGAAGGCGCAGCCTACTCGTCGCCCTAAAGCACAGTGACTTTACCCCAAACATAGCCTACTCGTTGCCCCTAAAAGCACAGAGGCTTCGTTGTCTTCGAAACATCGTCCACTTGTCACCCTAAATCCCAGAGGCTTTGTCGTCTCCAAAAGCACAGTCTAATCGTCGCCCCAGAAGCGCAGCCAGCCTTGTCTGAAGCACAGACGACATGGTCCCACCCAATCGGTTTTTTTAAACTGCCTCTCTCAAAGATAGGATTGAGATTGATCAAGTTGATAAATACGAATATCTTATCAGATTGATTTAAATCTCGGACGAAGATTACACAGAATCCAAATCTGAGATGAAATCCTAAGATTTGCTCGGCTACATCTGAACAAGAAAATTGGCACACGCCACGTGTCACCTCTTTAGGTTATTTTGATAATCACCAGAGATCTCGTTTGAGGGAAATCTCAACACCCGTCACGTGTCAGCGCCACAGAAGTCTGTACCGTACAAGGACGACAGATTCCTTCATATCTCGAAATCGTAATGTACATCGCATATGTGCACCTCTCCCCTATAAGTATGAGAGGTTTTCCTCCAACAACATGATTGACAAGGATAAGAAGATCGACATAATTATCAAATCCTTCAACTTCGGCGACCTTATGATCGACAACCCTAGAGTTCCATCGAAGGCACCAGAAAGTTAGAGCAAGTCTCATATCATCATCAGATCATCAACAGAGTGAAGGAGCCGCTGCATTACTCGATCTCCACCGTCACACTTTTCTGGAAACTTTTTTACTTAGATTTCTTCGCATAAGAATCAATTGTACTTTTTTTTACGTTCAATGTACATAAAGTTCGTTCAACCTTTTGTCATGTCGAACAAGATGGCGACTCTATTGGGGACTACCTTCTCCTCCAATGAGAAGGTGGTGACGCAATCCGATGATGACTTGCTGGGATCCTCTCAGAAGATGTTGGTCGTACGCTTCGACCATCAAGATTTTGAAGATCTACTTTCTGAAGAAAAGTCGAGCCCTTCGAAGCGGTTCGTAAAATCGAAGAAGTCTCGACAGACCTGGGTGCCTAAGGCGGCTACGACGAACAATAAAACGGAAGGGACTGCATCTCATACCCCCTCGTCGATGAAGTCCCGAAGATCCCTTCGACCGCTGATGCCAGGCCATCTCTCTCAAATCCCATGCTCGGGAAACGCAGAGAAGATCATGGCCATCCTATGGCAAGCGTGACAAAGGCACAACGTCGAAAGGAGAAGATGATGGCTAGTCCGCTCGTGGAGGATGCTGTACAGGTGAGAACTTCTGTCTTTGACAGAATAATCGGTCCATCAGGTATGGTCATGTTGGATTCCGAATACTACGCATCATCTAATCGTGGTAGGAGGAGATCCAAGGCTGCACTTGCCCCATACGATCAAAATTCTATGTCGATGGCGGACCGGAGGCCCGTATTGACAGTAACGCTTGCAGCCGATGGAAAGCTATAAAAGACCATCCCAGACTCTCCGAAGCCTTGTCCGGCAGAATCCCGTCATCCCTTGAGCACCCACTCGCACTACTCAAGGATGGGGGTATGTCATTAGTGACTCTCTGATCGAGGCATACTCGGACCTCACCCATAGGAACTCGAAGGAAGAATGCCATTTTCATATCTCTTCGGCTGCGCACAACGCTCCTGTATGCATGAAGGAAGTAGAGGCATGAAGACTTCGTCTGCTTCCTTCGAGCATAGGACGAGAGAAGAATCTAAGACGCAATTGGTGTCTAAATCAAGACCCAACTGTACTCAGATTTCCATCAACTCCTGCTGTTGTCAAGCAGATCCATCACCGCCAAAGAGGACATCCGTCTTTCAAAGGCTACGACCGAGAACTTGTGAGTAAGAAGAAGAGTTCCTCGTTGCTTCATACAATGTTGCTCGGGACTCCGTCCTAGAAGAAGCTCTCCAAGAAACCCCTTTCCTCGGTTGGCAAGTCCAAAAACCGGCCTGGGGGTAGCAAGAAGCCTGTGCCCAAGGAAGACGTGTTCCAACACATGCGCTCTAAGGATGGATCATTGTCACAAGAAGACGGTTCATCGACCGCTGCACCTGCTGGGGGTAGCCAGCCTGCTACGATGCCTAACAACCCTTCGTTTCAGCATGACAAAGAGACGTATGACACTGACATTTCTGTGGGCGCAAGCAGTCAGAAGACCAGGGATAGGAACAATGTCGAGTCAGAGGACGATCGCAACTTGCCAGTCTTCCCACAAGACGATGAGCACCAGCACTCGAACCAGAAAGCAAAAGATCTACCACCTCTTCTACTTACACGCACATAGCATCTGTGAACAGGGCGGCTGATGACAACGTAGAACCAAACGGAAGTGCTGATCAGCAGAAACGCATTGAGGCTCTCGAAGGAAGTCATAACGCGTTGAACATATCCATGCAGACTTTAGCCTCTATCGTTCTGGAGATCAAGGACAGATTGGTTCCCAATACCTCCATACCTGCGGCTCCGACGGGTCGTGAGGGGTCTAGTACCCTGCCCGTCATAAACCAAGTCGCGCAGTCGTCGGCCCCTCTGTCGACCATCAATCCAGCGGTATCCAACAGAATACAGCAAGCACTCGAGGAGTTATACGCTCTCCATGATGCCAAATACAACCGAGCCACACTCTGAAAGATGGGCATCCGGCAGCCTTATCCTACTGAGTGGGATAATATGGTTTATCCTTCCAAATATAAACTACAGACTATCACACCTTATAATACTAAGGAGTCGCCCAGACGATACTTGAGGTACTTTACCCCAGTAATAGGATACCTGCCAAAGGACGACGCCCTTCTCACCAACATCTTCGTTGGAGCTCTACAGAGGGTAGCCTATGAATGGTTCTACAATTTGCTCGACAACTGCATTAAATCGATTGAAGACCTGAAGAACATGTTCCTGGAACGGTTCTACGAAGGAGGGCTGGACATGACGATGTCTACTCTCATGTACATCGTTCAGAAATAAAAGGAGCCTATACGAGCGTACATTAAACGCTTCCGTCAGGCCGCCCTACGGCTACCTCCAGGCATGCTTGAGCCTATGCTTATGAATTCGTGCTGCAAGAATATGCTCCCTGCTATCAAACTATTGACAGTGCTCCCTGCACTAAGTAGACACCCTTCGTTACTAAAGCAGACGTAGCTCAGAAGAAGGCACAGGACGCACAACTCTTGGGTTTGAACTTTCCCTCTATTAAAGATAAAGGGAAGCGATTAAAGACGGTAAAGGCAAGCAAGCTATGGCCGTCAATATTACAAATGGTCCAGCGCTCATGAGCTCAAAGCCAGCCGAAGTGCAGAAGCCCAAGGAAACCTACTCCTTCAATGACGAAGACACGCTCGAATTATTTGAGATGCTGACGAAGGGCGGCAGGCTACAGCTTTCACCTCCCAAGCGTCCTGACGAAGTAGAAAAGGTGGATAATCCTAAGTACTTCCATTACCACCAGTACATCCACCACTCAATACGCGACTGCTACGTGTTGAAAAGACAGATTCAACGTCTTATCGACGCCAAAGTCATCTTCCTCGATTACGAGGAAAAGACTGACGACCAACATGCTCACGATACAGTTCGGTAGCTTCCCGATAGTCGAGACTCAAGACGACGTCGTCCCTCTCCCAAAGGCAATAATGGAAGTCGTCAACCTTCCGCCCGCCAGGAACAATACTCAGGGCCTCATCCCCTTCACAACATCGTACGGTGAAGTGATGTGGGTTCATCCAGATCTTACTCCTGACATGATTGCACCAGCAGTGCACCCGGCTAAAGGGAGGAAGGTCAGGACATGTCGTATGGTCTCATCCGCTGCAGAAGATACCAGGATGACCACATGTTTGGCTCTCTAGCGAGAGGAAAACTAGGCTCCTAAAGAAGAGATACCTCCACCGGCGACCCATTCTACTCCTGATACAGCACAAGCCGGACGTTCTCAACCTCCTGTCGTAGATAAGCAGAAACAGAAGGAGGTCAACTTCGATAAGCCTCTACGAAAGGACTCGACAGTAGGCCCGATCAAGCCCTACAACTTTGATATACTGGCGCAGCTGGCCAACACACCGGCTCGGTTATCACTCTTCGAGCTTCTCCGGCTCTCCAAAGCAACTCTGGATGCCCTCAGCGAGGCGCTGTAGAATGCAAAGGCTTACCTCACACAGGTGAAGCTGCCCAAGAAAGACCCTGCGGCATGTCCACATTGCCATAGCGTGGTCGAGGTGATCCCTAATATCTCCTTCATGCAGCATGATATGCTGCTAAAGAACAACTGGCACAACCGATCCCTGTACTACACAGGATACGTGGGTGCCATCAAGGTCGATCGCATTCACATCGACCCGGGCTCATCGTTCAGCATCATCCCTCGAAGTCTGCTCCAAACTATAGGGATCTTGATGCACCGTATCACGGTATCGAACACCACCATCAACGGCTTCGACGAGGGGAAGAGTGAGCCTCTGGACAAGATCCGATTGAAGTGCCAAATAGGTGATCTTCATACTGAGGTTACCTGTTACGTCATCGATGCAGACATAAACTACAACATGTTGCTTGGACGGCCATGGATCCATGAGTACATGATCGTCCCCTCCACCCTTCACCAATGCATGAAGTACGTGGATAGTAACGCGACCGTCAAGACGGAGTTTGCTGACATCGACCCGTTCCGAGGTCTCGAAGCATACTGTACGGATGCCAATCTGTAAAAATTTCCCCGTAGGACAATGAGTCCAACGATGCCGACGACGAAGCAGAGGCTGCAGCCATCACGGAATGACCCATAAGGTTTCGACTAAAAGGGAAGCCACCAAGACTCCAGCCCCCGTGGTCATCAAACTCCAGGGCAAGGCTCCAGTACGGTCGCCTCCGACGACATCAAGCTAGGAGCCCCTGCAAATAAAGCTCTCCCAAAAGGCCCCGACACCCGCTTCAAAGTACAGGATACTCTGGCTACGCCTCTCGCGGTGATCAAGATGAAGCAAAAATCTGCTCCACCTCCTGCTGTAGCAGCTCTTGCCCACGAGGAATTACAAGATAACGTCTGTGCCAATACCGAGGCACAGTCTTTAGATGATGTAATTCCTTGGGATAAAATTTTACATTTTATTAATAGGAAGTTGTCTTTGAATTACTCCTATGCGCATTGGAACACTAAGTACTTCTTAGACAACACTCTATGTACTCTACAAACGCAAGTGACAACCGCCAACCTTGTAAACCGAGTTGTCCCCTCCAAAGGCTCCTACTTCCTAGTCCCGCCAAGGAACCCGGAGGAGCAACCTATCGTCGTCGGTCGACTAGAACATTCGTAACGCCAGCCCCAGGAGAACCAAAACCCGACGATGGCAAGATGCAACTCTATCGCTATGCTACTCAAGCCAAATATCTCATCCAGAAGATGGGATACGACCTGAGCAGCGACAAAGGGCTGAACTACGATAAAGGTCGGTGGCTTCCCTTACGAGTTTGTACTCCGAAGGGAAAGCCTCAGAACTACTACCAACGTATTCGCCGGGGGTTGGGGTATATTACTCCCACGACCACTTCAGAGAGTTCAGAGCCGGAGGCTCCACTACACTCGCATTCTTCCGACTCTTCAACCAGTGATTCTGATACCAGTATAGGCCAGGACCTACAAAAGGTACTATCCGTCAACATGATTTCCACGGACGATCCCGCAGAGGAAGAAGACCAGGAACTCGATTTCTTCGAAGAGGAGCCCTGGGCTCAATGCCTTGGCTCTCAATGGGAATGGCATTTCGAACAGCAAGAGGCTCCCACCGAGGACGAGGTCGTCCAGATCGACTTAGGGGATGAAACTTCTCCTAAACCTATCTTCATCAGCAACACCAATAGGAGCTCCTGTGCCCTCATAAGTGCTCGTAGATCCTGGTGAAAACTTGTTCAACCTTCCTACACTAAAGTCCAGTAAGTAAAGCCCTCCACGTCCATATTACCTCTGGATCGCTTTCATACACCGTGTTGTGCATCTACCATGTCCATATCACCTATGAGTAGTTGCATCTCCCATGAAGACTCTGTGTCATCATGACCACATAAAAAATATCTTACGTCCATATCACCTCTGAGGTGTTCTTCCCCGTTACGATAACCCCAAAGTTGTCATAACTTCCTAGAATACAGCCACGTCCATATTATCTATGAACTGTTATTCTAGTAAAAGGATGCTTGCCATGTCCATATTACCTCTGAGTAAAGCACCCTTTCCATGACAATCCTCCACAGTTGTCATTTATAGAATCCTTCACGTCCATATTACCTCTGAGTCGTTCTATACCCCCGTAGATTCTATCCTTACCATGTCCATATCACCTCTGAGTATGGAAAGTTTCTCCACAAAGATTCGGTGTTTATCATATCCATATTACCTCTGAGTAAACACCCTGTCTCCAGTAAGGTCGTTCCCTTGTGGGAATTCCTATCCTTATACAGATTTCACAAATATGAATATGAATAGAGAAAAGAAAGCAAAGAAAATTTTATATGTGATTGAAATATATTTGTTGTTACAAAAGAGATCCTCTTACATAGAGAGAGAAAAAAAGAAGAAAATCAGAACTGAGAAAATTGAGTTCGAAGCCCCTCCAAGCAGCCTCTCAAGTGGCCTCTCCGACAGTCGACTGATGCATGGACCCTTCGCTCAACCTCCTGACGTTGGGCATCTTTATCTCCAACAGAAGACAGGCCTCTTTTCTTTCGCCTTCTTGGTGTTAGCCATATGATTTTTCGAAGTTCTTGATTTCTTGGGGGCCATGGCAGAAAAAACTAGGGTTAGAAAGAAGAAGGAACTCTGACACAAACTTCTGAGGAGTAGGTGAGGACAGAAAGATTTCTCCTTCCTCCAATATTCCTACTTATAGGAACAGCCACATCGACAAGAGAAGACGAAATGCTTTGGACGTCCCAGGTTCAAAAATGGGTTATGATGAATGTTATCTAGAAACGAGGAGTCATGATCACGCTTAAGGAGGAGACGGCTCAATGCATTTAATGTCGGAGCCTAGGCATAATGCCACCCTGGCAACAGACGTGATGTGCATTACGCCTACAAGGGAACACATATCATGCTTCTGTTCAAAGTATCCCGAGCTTGACTCAAGTTCGGAACACTTTGAAGGGGGTCTTATAGAAGCATGAAAAATGTAGCATCCATATGTGCAGGTGGATACCCTTACTACCCACTAGCTTCACACAGGCGCAGGAGATCAGACGCACAGACCAGCCAAAGACGGAGGCATTCTCAGAATAAAGTTCAGAAAAGACTTTTTTTTATTAATCATGACTACAAAGGTCTATCACAGACTTGTCGTAATTACATAAGATAGAATCTTCCTGAATCCTAATTATAGGGATCAATGGCAAAGTCTTTGCTACATAAGTAAGAATAGAAACTTTTATAGATCCAAGAGAAGGTTCATTTTCACCGGGCAGCCTCCATAGTGTGATCATCATGGACAGAAAGACCATAGGAGATGTATACAGTCTCCATCCTCCTTCCTGCTGATTCATAACATCGTCAGAGCAAATCATCTCGCCATCGAGAGAAGCTGGGCTCCAATATATACAGAAGCAGCGGAAGACCCAGACCACAGCACGGCGAAGCCCTGCAGCCCTCAATGAGTAGGACAGAGCACGGCCGACTGCCCATCTGATGAGCAACCAATCCTAACCCCATAGCTTGGACCTCCAAGACCTCCAAGACGTCGCCTAGAGTCAAACTCCTTAGGGAGGATACTTGGATACTTCTCTAGAGCGGTGACGACTCCTTCTACAAAAAGTTCTTCTACAAGAACATGGCCCCTTCGAACGAGAGAAGCCCCAACCAACAGCCAACTTATACAAGACCAGCGGCCGTCTGAAGCGAAGTCTGGATCAAACATGGTGGTGAAGGGTACCAGGAAGAGGATAGTGACTCTTTAGAGGAACACATCCCTTTTTATAGGACCGGGAGTAGTACAAACTATAGGCCACTTGGTCGACAGTCAAAATTCCTCCATTAATGGGATGAGGCTAGGACTCGATACAATTGATCTCAAATAGGCCCATTCAAGTGAGTCTCCAAACTGTTCAAATGCTCCTTGGAATTCCCTAATTAACGGTGGTAATTAAGAAGGAGTCTGCATTCAAGGGTAGTAATTTACTTCTCATGAAAAGAAGGCTTAAAAGCCAAGTTGTCTCCAACTGGAGGTACAGGCACCCCACTTCTTCCTTTGCTTCCAAGGCACAGACAGTACATCTCCCTCTCAGAAGCACAGAAAGCTGCTTCGATCCAAGTACCCGGCCCATTCAACGGCCCCTTTTTCTCAGCAAAGACTTGGGAGGCATTGTTTGCCTCCAGCACAAGCCCAACTGCTACTCTAAAGCACAGTAAAATGGTCTATCTGAAAGCGCAGCCTACTTGTCGCCCTAAGGCATAGTGACTTAAACCAAAACATAGCCTACTCATTACCCCTAAAAGCACAGAGGCTCCGTTGTTTTCGAAACATAGTCCACTTGTCGCCCTAAAGCACAGAGGCTCCATCTTTTCCAGAAGCACAGTCTAATCGTCACACTAGAAGCACAGCTAGCCTTGCCTGAAGCACAGATGGCATGGTCCCACCCAATCGGTTTGCTTAAACCGCCTTTCTCAAAGATAGGATTGAGATTGATCAAGTTGATAAATGTGAATATCTTATGATATTGATTTAAATCTCGGACGAAGATTACACAGAATCCAAATCTGAGATGAAATCCCAAGATTTGCTCGTCTACATCAGAACAAGCAAATCGGCACACGCCACGTGTCACCTCCTTCGGTTATTTTGATAACCACCCGAGATCTCGTTTGAAGAAAATCTCAACACCCGCCATGTGTCAGCGCCACAGAAGTCCACACCATATAAGGACGACAAATTCATTCATATCTCAAAACCCTAATACATATCGCATATGTGCCCCTCTTTCCTATAAATAGGAGAGGTTTCCTCCAACAACATGATCGATAAGGAAAAAAAGATCCACAGAATTATCAAAATCTTCAACTTTGGGGTCCTCCTGACCGACAACCCTAGAGTTCCATCGAAGGCACCAGAAAGTCAGAGCAAGTCTCATATCATCATCGGATCGTCAACGGAGTAAAGGAGCCGCTGCAGCGCTCGATCTCCACCGTCATACTTTTCCAGAAACTTTTGTACTTAGATTTCTTTGCATAAGAATCGATTGTACTCTTTTTTACGTTCAATATACAAAAAGTTTGTTCAACCTTTTGTCATGTCGAACAGCTACCACCAGACAAGTATACGTTGCCTTTCTTTATAGTTTATTTTCATGCTTATATTATTCTTCCTTGTTACATATCATTACTAGTTTCTTTCGTTGATTGATGATATGTGTTCCTTCATATTATGCATATTAGTTTAGTTGTCTCATTAATATCGTCATTTTTCATAGTTTGATATTGTAGTTCATACCAGATTTGTTCTCACATGTACCTTGACTGAGTCATATCGTGTCATAGGATGAGTGCATCATAACTGAATTGCTATTCCCATTTTTGTTTATTCTCAACCTGTAAGTCCACACTAGGGGTGAGGGTTGATTGTTTGAACTAACTTATGAGTCCACACTAGGGGCGAGAGTTAATTATTTATTTAAATCTGTGATTCCACACTAGGGGTGAGGGTTTGATTATCCGATTGATTTTTTGAAGCTAACCTGTGAGTCCACACTAGGGGCGAGGGTTAGTTATTTGTTCAAACCTGTGAGTCCACACTACGGGCGAGGATTTGATTATCTATTTAATTTCTTATCATGTGTTCATGTTTTCCTTTCTAGCAGTTCATTTATGCGTAGTTGTTCTTACATTCATGTTTCATAGTTGCTTAGTCCTATTTTGTTTATATCCTGGTTTTTTTATGAATGATATACTGTTAGATAGGTATGTTTTATGTATCTTGCTAGTCCCCTAAGGACCTGATGATCTCTTCAGGTAGTTGATTGCACGGAGTTAGTTAGCTGATCATTATGGTAGTTGATTACTTCATATTCAGGTATCTTTCGTGATTACATATTTACATCCGTTATTTGTACTCTGCTTGTTAGCCTAGTTTTATAGACTCGTACTTTCTTTCGAGTCTGTTCAGACATATATGTCAATGGGCTATAAATCACGAACCATATTGTTCCTTCTTGATGTTTATTATTTATGTGGATTGAGATATAGTTTTGTCTTGCCATGATTAGGCATATTACTATAGTCTAGACATCTTATACGTATTCGGGTTAGATTAGAGTCTACTTGATACATAGATGGCTTGCGCACGTACTGACATCCCGAAAAGCGGGTGCGGGTTGTGACACATCCTCATAGCGGTAACCAGAGATTATAGAATCTCGTAGAAGAGAACTGACATGCTAACTAGTCTAAGTGAAATGTAGATCCACAAAGGAGTTTGCAAGTGCCTGAAACCGATTGGCATCTCAGAACTCTTGTTCCTTCAATATCTCGGTCACAAATGCTCATAAAGAGTTGTGCTCATCCAATTGAGGCCGTCATATGTCATCCAAATGCTGATGTAGGCCCTCAAATGACATAAGATAAGTCTGAGGTGGAGGAGGTGGCACAGTAGGAGGAGTAAAGGGACAGAGGCACTGCGAAGAGAGAGCTGCACATGCTTAGGCTCGTAAGCACGAGCATGAGAGGACAAGTTAATCTCAAAATGCTGAAAGATGACATGATGGATCATCGCGTAGAGAAGATTCCTGTTCATCTCGCGACACCTAGCCATCATCTGGATAATAGTCTTAGGGACAGAAAAGGGAATCCTATGACGAATGTGATAAATAGTAGACAATTCAAGCTAGTTACATCATCTTTTGAGGTGGACTTGGGTAGTATAGTGGAATAGATAATCCGATGTAACTCATAGAAAAATAAGTTCAAGTTTATGGCTTTGAACTTGCCGGAAAGGACGGGATCAGGACCATAAAGTTGATTCTTGAAGTTGTTCAAAGTTGTGCCATTGGAGAATTCAAAATCAGTGACATCGACAAGCGGCTCACCTACATTTAGAATTTGTAGGATCGTCACTAAATCGTTATCATTGAATTGAATATCAATGCCGGCAACATGACTTTTCACAAGATAATCATCATCAATGAGAGTAAAATTTAGTCAAATAGTCTAATTGCATTGGTAGAAATAGGAAATGAATATGTAACAGGATTATTCAATCCCAAAGTTTTAAAATAAGGTTTGTGAGACGGAAAGATCATCCACTTTATTGGTGCGCCGGGGCAAATATTGCGAATTAAAAAATCTGCATACCATAGTAAGGATTGTTCAAGATTTTCAAAGAAGAACCCATCGAATGCCCCGTCGTCCGTTTGGACGGGCGAAAAGGGAGATCCTTGGATATGATCAGAAGATGAGGCTCCTTTATTGGCTGTCTTATTTCTTTTGAAAAGATTGTTAATTCTAGGCATTATTTTCGAAGGAAATAGAAAGTTCCTATCAAATTAAAAAATTATGAAACAGAAAGATAGAAAAGATTATACCTTCTCAGAATACAATATGTGGAAGAGGAGGAGATTCCACGCCCGAATCCAAAATTTTGAAGCAAAAATCTAAAGAAATGGCGAGGAATCATGAGTGGAAAACTAGGGTTTTGGGGTGTTTTCGTGGATGCTGTGCTGCTGTTTGGAGGAGAAGGAAGAAAAAATACAACTGGGGGCCATTCAGGTGATGTTTGAAAACTCGACACCAACCGAGTTCGGACTGAACTCGGGCCGATAGATCTCTGTTGAGGTAATTTTGCACAGAATCCAAAATATCACTTTAAATTTATTATTTATTTTTAATTATTTAATTCCAAGATTAGTAATTTTTAATTTTAATTAATATAATTAAATTTATTTTACGAATTAGATTTTGTTATGTAGCGACTGTCTCAGATTACCTGTATGGGTACTGTCCCAGCTAACGGAGGTCCACTGGAGGACGCTTAAATACCGCTTCACTTTAGCCATAGTCGTGGTGACAGGCATACCCTTTGTTGGCTTGTCTCGAAAATAGTTTTTGCATATTAAAAAATAATTAATAAGATAAAATTTGTTAATATTATTGACATCTAAAATTCCTAATTCTTGGCGTAAATAATTGAATCGATCTTCCGCTAAAGATTTTGTAAAGATGTCAGCAAATTGTTTCTCTGTGTCTACATATTCTAAACTGATGTCTTTATTTGCTTGATGGTCTCTAAGAAAGTGATGTCGAATCTCAATGTGCGTAGTGTGAGAATGACATACAGGATTCTTAGTCAAGTTGATAGTGCTAGTGTTATCACAAAAAATGGGTATGCATGTGTAGTGTAAATCAAAGTCTTCTAGGGTTTGCTTCATCCACAAAGTTTGTGCACAACAACGTCCTGCGGCGATGTACTCAGCCTCAGTAGTCGATAATGTGACATAATTTTGCTTTTTGATAAACCAAGAGACTAGAGCCTTATATAGGAAATAGCACATACCGCTAGTAATTTTTCTATCCACTTTTCATCTAGCAAAATCAGCATAGTCAGTTAGGTCAAAGGACATGGTTTTGGGATACCATAAGCCGACAGAAGAAGTACCCCTAAGGTATCGGAAGATACGCTTAACTACGCACAGGTGTGATTCCTTAGGGTTAGCTTGAAACCTTGCACACAAGCAAACACTAAATATTATATCAGGACGACTAGTAGTTAGATAAGGTAAACTACCAATCATACTTCGATACTTACGTATGTCGATAGGTTTGCCTTGTTTATCTACATCAAGCTTGGTTGAAGTTGCCGTTGGAGTGCTAAGGGGTTTGACGGATTCCAGATCAAACATCTTTAACAAATTATTTGTGTACTTGGCTTGGTTGATGAACGTTCCATTGTTTGTTTGTTTGATTTGCAGTCCAAGGAAGAATTTAAGTTCTTCCATCATGCTCATCTCAATCTCATTCTTTATACACTTAGAGAATTTTTGACAAAGAGATTCATCAGTAGATCCAAAGATAATATCATCAACATAAATTTGAATTTAAAGAAGATTTCCATTTAAAGACTTTATAAACAGAGTAGTATCAACCTTGCCTTTTAAACAACCATTATCAAGTAAAAAATAACTTAGACGGTCATACCAAGCACGAGGGGCTTGTTTTAAACCATATAAGTCTTTCTTCAACTTGAATACATAATCAGGATTTTTGAAATCAGTAAAACATGGAGGTTGAGCTACATAAACTTCTTTTCTTATGAAACCATTAAGAAAAGCACTCTTTACATCCATTTGAAAAAGTTTAAAGTTATGAAAACATGTAAATGAACATAACTTATGAATAGATTCTAATCTCACAATGGGGGCATAGGTCTCGTCGTAGTCAATACCTTTCTCTTGGTTGTACCTTGAGCTACGAGTCGAGCCTTGTTACGAGTGACTAAACCATTCCCATTTAATTTATTTTGGAATACCCAGCCGGTGGCAATGACCGGATGATCAATGGGATTGGAAAATGGTTCCCAAACTTGATTTCGTTCAAATTGGTTTAGTTCCTCTTGCATAGCATCTAACCAATAGTTATCACTACATGCTTCTTCAACAGTTTTAGGTTCTAGATGTGAAATAAATGCAACACAAAAAGCTATATCTCTGGTAGAGGAACGAGTACTTACGTCCTTGGCGATCTCACCTATTACCAAGTCCTTGGGGTGGTCACCCA
This sequence comes from Iris pallida, assembly GCA_029216955.1. NCBI lineage: Eukaryota > Viridiplantae > Streptophyta > Magnoliopsida > Asparagales > Iridaceae > Iris > Iris pallida. The sequence goes on from JANAVB010018198.1 coordinate 5,776,400, forward strand.
TGAATTTCATTCTTTTTGAAAAACTTTCAAGGTAGCTGGTTTTGGTTTCAGGTTCTGTAGACGCCTTGCTAGGTGTACTGATGTCTTCATCATCATCACGTTGATCGTCTGTTGTTTTAATTCGTCGAAGGTAACATTCTTTGATTCTTCGATGAACATTATTTTTTGTTGAAGACTCGATACCCTTTGCTTTTGGCCGCATAACCTAAAAAGATACCCTTATCGGCCTTTTCGTCAAATTTACCCAAAATACCTTTAGTATTAAGAATAAAACATTTACATCCAAAGATTTTGAAATAAGAAACTGTGGGTGTTCTATCAAACCATAACTTATAGGGAGTCTTCTTCGATTTAGGTTGAATTAGAATCCTATTGAGAACATAAAAAGCTGTTTTGGCAGCTTCTGTCCATAAATATTTGGGTAGACTAAGCTGGTTCAATATTACTCTAACCATTTTAGATAGAGTTATATTCTTACGTTCCACAACTCTGTTTTATTGTGGAGTCCTAGGGTAGGAGAACTCATGCAGATAGCCGTGTGTGTCACAAAATTGTTCAAACTCTACATTCTTAAATTTGTCGCCATAATTACTTCGAATACGAGTAATCATGAATCTTTTCTCATTTTAAACTTTATTACAAAATGTGACGAATTCAGATAATACATCATTCTTTCGTACGAGAAAATATACCTACGTGTATCTAGAAAAATTATTTACTATTACAAATGCATATAACTTACCACCTAGGCTAGCAATTCTACTAGTCCCAAATAAATCCATTTAAAGTAATTGTAGAGGTCTAGCGGTACTTAGAACATTTTTGGACTTAAATGTGGATCGGGTAGCTTTGTTTTTTCACATTCACTACGTGTCGTATCCTTCTTGAAGACGATGTCTGGTAAGTCTCGTACCAATTTCTTTGTGGATAATCTTGAAATTGTGTCCATGTTTGTATGTCCGAGTCTCATGTGCCATAGGTGACTCCATTATTCTTGGCGAGTAAGCATGTACCTGCTTTGTTAGCATCTTTCAACAAATAGAAAACATATATGTTGTCTTCCTTAATACCTTCAAAGATAGTACTACCAGTTGAACTATCAACTATAGTACATTGTCTTTGACAAAGTTAATACCATAACCATGGTTAGCTAAATGGCTTATGCTGAGTAGGTTATATTTTAACTCAGTTACTAGGCAAACATCTTTAATCACAGGGTAGGGAGCCTTACTAATGTTGTCGATACCTACTATATACCCTTTTAAGTTGTTACCGAAGGAGACGTATCCTTCTTTCTTCTTCGACATCGTTGCGAATAGAAAAGCATCACCGGTCATTTGTCGTGAGCAACCACTGTCGAGGATTCACTTGCTCCTAGTATGTCGGGTGTTCCACCTACAAAGAAGTTTGCAGATGAAATTTTTGGTACCAATTTCTTGTAGGGTCCGGATATGTTATTGTTTGGTATCCATGCATATATATTCAAATCAACTAATTTTCTTATATGCAGGTGAGATATGACCAATAGTACCACAATAGTGACATCTAGCATGCTGAGTGTTATGTGAGTGTGTTGTGCATGATTGGTAGGTCTTGGTGTTCTAGTAGGATACTTGTAGTAGAATGCATGTCGGTTAGTCTTTTTGGGCAAAGGTTTAGGTAAGTTTGGTCTGACAGTATTAGGTTTGACCGTATTGCTTTTGACCGTGTTCCGATCTTTCGGTAATTGACACATGTTAGGGTAGAAAGCAGCAACTTCAGGCTATTTTCCTAACCTAATTTCTAACTTTTTGGAGGTGTCAAAAAGTGAGTTATGGTCAACTGTGAGTACATCATTTCTGACTAGTGCACAGTGATGGCTCTTCTTCTCTTTGAGTAAATCTTCCTCAATTTTAGCTATGGTCTGGTCATGTCTTTTTCTTCAGATAAACGTGTAGTCTTGTGTAGTTTCTGTTTGACAAAAAGAAAGCTCACCAGTCTCACTAGGGTTTTTACTATTTTTAATCTCAGTTAGTAAGTCGGTAAATCTTCCTATTTCACATTTGTACTCTTTGAGTACCTTCTTATAGTTTTGGTATTTGCAAAGCAATTTTCTGTGGTCATCTAAGAGGTCACCAAAAGCTTCACCAACTGGTCAAAAGGTAAAATTATCATATGTATCAAACAGAGAATTTGAGTTTACCTGATTATATGCCATCAAACATATATTTGCAGTATCGTCTAATTGTTCATCTTCTAAATCGCTGGCTTCTCTTTTATGCCAAATGCTTGTGTTGGCATATCTTATGGAAGTAGATTTCTTCAAGTAAATCTTTTCATACTTGTTGCCTTTCCTGATTGATGATGATGCTGTCGGACAGTCCTTCTTGATGTGTCCTTTGTTTTTACAACCGTAGCAGATTGAATCTTTATTATTATTGTTGTTGTTGCTATTGTATTCCTTCGTTCTTCGGTTGAACCTCATGAACTTCTTCACTGTGAGTGCTTGATCCTTAGTGTCGAAATCACTGTCGTCAAAATCTTCTTCGACAGTTCTTCGTTGTTGATCTTTGAAGGCAATTGATTTTTTCTTTGGTGCGGCATCTTCAAAGTCTTGAAGTTCTAGCTCATGTGTGAGTAGCTTTCCCATGAGTGTTTCAAGAGACATGGTAGTGAGGTCCTTTCTTTCAACGATTGTCGTAGCCTTCGAAATCCAGTTCTTTGTTAGGGCTCGCAGCACCTTACGAATTTTCTCATGGTTATTGTATTCCTTGTCTAGGGAGGACAAGGAATTTACAATTTCTAGAAATCTAGTAAACATTTTTGTAACAGACTCGTTCAGTTTCATCTTGAATGTCTCATATTCTTGAGTAAGTCTACTAATCTTGGAGTCCTTGACTTGCGTCGTGCCTTCATGAGTAACTTCGAGAAGTTTCCATACCTTATTAGATGTTGTGCATATAGACACCCTATTGAAATCTGTCTTGTCTAAAGCACAAAATAAAGCATTAATAGCATGTGCGTCAAGACTGACTTCTTTCTTTTCAGAATCAGTATACTTGTCACGTGCTTTTTTAACTAAATTTTTATCAATAAGAACACAAAGAGACTTTTTATAGCCATCAACTACAATTGACTATAAGTCAAAATCTAGAGATTTCAAAAAGAAACTCATACATGTTTTCCAGTAAATGTAGTTGGTACCATCAAACAGTAGGGGTTTATTTGTGGCTTGGCCTTCAGTTGTGAATTTTATAGTTGCCATATGTGATATAGTGATCTATGTAATAGCAGTTATATATAAAGAAAATAATAACAATATTATCTTGCTTTGCCTGTATAACCTCGCTCTAATACCAATGGTAGGAACGAAATGTAAAGCGATATACTCTAGAGGGGGTGAATAAAGTAGGTAGCAGAATATTAGCTATTAAAAATTGTTAGCAGCAAAATCACATAAATATATCACAGATATGAGTAACTAAAAATAAAGTACAGAGAGCAAAATCAAACACGACGATGTATACTGGTCTCCCTCTTGTGAGGACTAATCCAGTCGGAAGAACTCTAACTCCCGGTTGAAATCCACTATAGAAAAACATAAGTTTTCATCCGAAGTTTTTGCAACTTCTACAATCGCGAGCTTTAATCTGAAACACTCGACCAACTGCAATTGTGAAGTGTCTCACTTCTATCAAGCCTCTTGATTACAATCACTCTGAACTTCTAGACCGTACCGCACTGACAAATCGACTAGAGGATTGTAACTAGCTTGGGATTGGAAATTGAAAGCTTAGTAGGGATTTGGAAGATCGTAGTAAGCTTTGGAAAGAAGAGATATAAAAGTGAATTGGTGTGTTGAAATGATAGAATTTCTTTTCTATTTATTAGATTTCCAAAGGGAGAATTCAGACAGAATTCAGACAAATTCGGACAGAATTCTATGAGAGAATCTCGGCATATAGCCGTTGCATCCGTAACTGCAAGAAGACAGAGTTTAAAATCCAAGTATAGATAGCCAAACTCGGACCAAATTCGGGGAAAATTCACACTGAATTCTGCTAGTCCAGAATTGGTTTGTTTTGGATTGGCTCCTCAGGTTTTGGTCTTTTGAAAGGTCAAGCAGTTTGGAGGTAGTTTGCGCTTTGTGAGTGGGCTTCGTTTCAAAATGAAAAAGGTATTTTGAAAACGTTTCTTAGATAGCCTATTTGTTAGTACGACGCAGTTTACATTTTATTCCTAGACTCAATAAAATGCAAAAGTATATTGATAATTAGAAATACAGATGCGACGATAAATAATGCTCCAAGTTCTAAAGTCTTAAATGGTAGCAGACACGGGCTGTCGTTGTTCGTCCAAGTAGCCCTTATATCGAGACATGGTTAGATCAATTATTAAAATTCGATTCGACCCTGACCAATGGGCCAACAAGCACGTCACCAATGGGCCAAACCTTATAATAAGCCCATTAACGAAATACTTAAGCTACAAATCATGATAATAACCCGTAATAACTACACAAGTCACACATCACAGGGTACAGTGCTAAATCTCATCCACACAGAATAATCAAGACACAAGATATATAAGTCCAGAAATAATAATAATATCAAATGTCCAGCAGTAAATATAAGTAATAAATATACGGGGAAAATAACCCGTCAACATAGCAAGGAGAAGTAAAATAAGTGATCAACTACAAGTCTGCTGAACTTAAAGGAAATAAAGTAGCATTGTCTAAAATAGAGAATGACATGCCTCAAGAGATATCCTCTGGCACTATCTTGTCCTCTTACGAAGGTATGTCTCCAGTCTCGACTCCAAGACCATATACCTCAGGGTAGACCTCCTCTCTGTCTAAGCTTGGAGAATAATCAGGTCCTCAAAGGACATATCAAGATACATAATATAGAAGTCTATTATAACATTATATAACGTGTATGGAAAGAAATAAAATGGTACAAGAAATAAAGAACTAAAAATGACACATTACAAGAACATAAACTTGAAGAATATGGCATGCCATCGAAAATAGTGCTACCAAACGTGATTACCAATAAATCGGAGTAACCGCAACTCGATGGAAAATCATAGTCCTATAGTCAGTAGGTCGATGGGGACTCCCTAACTATATTAAGTCTCATTCACACTCGATGGGAGCTCATGAACGAGGTGGTCATGTATTGTCAACGTCTAATAACAGGTCCAGGTCAAGTCAGGACAAATACAGGCAATCAAATCAAGTCAATGTCAAGTCTAAGTGATGAAATCAAGTCAACACACAAGAACATAAAAATCTAAACTAGTATAGAGAAACATAAATCGAGTAGATGATATAAAAAAGAATACATGTACTATATAAGAAAATATGTAAAGAGAACATCATGAGGCATGTACAAGAATCATGTGATAATACAAAAAAAATATGAACTAGAATAACTGGAAATAACATGCGTAATACTGTACAAGTTGGTAAGGTATATTTGTCTGGTGTGGAATCGACCAACATTTTTGGCATAAGTAACTAGTCAAATTAGTGAGCCACGAAAGCTGAACTTTCACAAACGTCCTCGGATGCTGAAACAGATATCACCAACATTTTTGGCATAAAAAAATGTCTAAGTTTGACTGCCCATAAGTCCAATCCGGGATAAAGGGATAAAACAGTAATTTTGCGTCAAAACAATATCTGTCGTTGGACCCGCTTCGCATCGAAAAATATGTCAAAACCTATGGTCTATAAAGTCGACAAATTATATATATGAACCCAACGGTATGTCCAATTTTGGATTACGATGGGCCATGCACAAAATCGTCCGTTGAATCCGATCGTGGGCCCGCTAAAACGGCGATCTGGTCAACTGACTCAGATTCGGACCAAACCTGGCTCATAAGACTAGAAAAATGATCTGTGTCCAATGGAGCAAGTTTTGTTGCGATGTAACGAACGTGCAAGAAGTAATTAAGATTTTTGCAAAGTTGCTGATACGGTGTTCTTCGATCGATACGCATCGAATTCGTCTGTAAAACCCCTAAATTTCTACTATTTTTTAAATAAATTTGATACTGTTTTTTTTATTTTTGTATATTGTACATCGCGTAGTTGCATTGTACGTCGCGCGTAAAATTTTATTTTTTGTAATTGCTCGACGAGTGCGACTATGTGCGAGCGTACATATTTTTGAAAAATATTGTTTTCTATTTTTATAGTTTCGAAATAATATAGATAATAATTATTTTTAGCTATCGTACCTAAATTTCCAAGTTTATGATTTTAATTATGAAAAGCCTTTCATTTATACAGATAAAATAATAAATAATTTTCCTATAAAATGGTATATTAGAAAAGTATATTTGTGTAAATATTATTTGGACATACATATATATTACGTAATTATTTATTAGTTTATTTTTAAATAATAATATAATTTTCAAAATTATTATTATTAGTATTTTTGGAAAATATATTTTGAAATTATTGTGGCGATTTAAATCTTGATTTGATTTTATGGATTTATTTAAACAGTTAAATTAATATCTATATTTAAAATTTGATTGATTTTAAACTAAAGGATGGAATTTAATTAGATTTAAATTGATTTAGATTTGGATTGAAATTTATTGAATTTGATTTAAAATAAATAGAGGAATTATCTAAAGAGATTTGCAACTATCATAATCCTTATCTAAATAGTAGCTTCCACCTCCTATATAAGGAGAGGCTCATTATTCTCTGTTCCATTAATTTTTTCCACCTACAAATATGTTTGTGCATCGTGTTCGTGCACATCAAGCCATATCCATTCACTTTTTTTATTTTTTTTATCCAAATTGATTAATGTTCTCATTAAAGAAATTCTCTTTTTCCTTCCATCTATTTTCTCTTATCATAAAGTCTTACTATCCTTTTACCGATCAACCAAGTCGGTCTATCCTAGTAGTCCTTAAATTTCGAGTACGAAAATTTTCAAAGGTGGGTAGATTTGTAACTCATCTTCCCGAAATTATTATTTTTTAAATTATATCTATATATTTTTATTTCGTGTTTAAAAGTAATTTTCGTACAAATTTTGTAAAAGATATTTTGTGATTACTTTTGTTACCAAAAACTAGTTTTAAATTAATGGTTTGAAATAATGTTTCTAAAAAAATGTTCTCGAATTTTTTATTTGAAATATAAAATATGTTTTTATTATTTTTTGTCTTCTAAAAATTGGTTTAAAAAAAATTGAGCGATAAAAGGTTTTTTGTCTATTTATTTTTAAATAACGATTTGGATTTATAAAAGTAAGTTTTATAATATTTGATGACATCGAGTATTATTTTGATATGTTAATCAGTTATTTGATTATACTTGAATTTATTTAAATTATCTTGATGGTTATCAACTATACTTTAAATTATGTTGATAATTAAATATTGTTTAAAATACTTACGATGACTAATTGGAGCATTACGATTTGTCTAATCTAGATTTGAAATATTATTTGATTAAATAATTTATTTATTATTTGATTTAAATTATTTTGATAAATATTAGATATTATTTTAAAGTTATTATGTTGAGTTTGATTTGGATTTGGATTCATATGATTTGAATTATTTGATAATATAGAATAATACTTAAAGTTATTATAGTGATCATTGAAAGGATTGCAATCAAATTGATTTGTTTTTAAATAATTTATTTGATTTAAATTTATGGGAAGATTTATCCATTAGAAATTCTTATCCTATTGGAATCATATCTAACATTAATTAGATCGTTTCTTATTTAAACCAATCATATTCCTATCCAAATTAGTTGGTAATCATAATCATCCTTATTGATTTAGTTCTAATCCTATCATAATTTGCTAATTGCTAGCCATTATATATATCTATCGAATCTATGAATAAAATTATCTTTCAAACCATCCTTGTCAAAATTTCTCTCTTTTTTCGTCATAACTAAGCCCAAAATTTATCATAAATTCAGCCTCAATTTTCAAAGGTTGTAGCAACTTCGAATGACCATAACTCCCAACTCCGGACTCCGTTTGACCTCCAGTTTTTTTTGTTGGAATCGTATTGAGGTATATTTTCTGAATATAAATTTTATTTTCATAAATTCAGAATTTAATTTTCTGGAAAATTTGTGGAGTGTCAGTTGTTCGAAATCTGACACGTTTTAGTGCTTTTAAGATTCTCGGAGAACCAAGAATCAGAATCACGAACCGTTTGAAGTTTCGGAATGCCCCTTAGCTCTCACCCGAGTGCTAATGGGCCATGTATTTACTTTTCTCTAGATGCCACTAATACCTTGGTTGAAACGCTAATGCGCCGTGTTTCTAGTCTCGGGAGCCCTTGTGTGGAACGTTGTCTTCAAAATATATTTTCACATAGAATAGTTAAGGACCTTTATTTGTGTAGTCACATATACTTTTCTGTTGAGCTTTATTTATTCAGTCACTGGCATGATATTATGTGTCTTGTTACGTCCCTCTGAGGACCTTGTTATCTCGCCAGGTGTGTGCTCTTGTCTGTCGTAGGTGTACTAGCTCTAGCCGTGATCATCGCTATTTCTTCGAGGATGATTGTACTTGGATCGTCTTCGCTTCGTTCGCCAAATTTATTTCTTTTCTCATGTATTTTTCCTTTACTTGTTGGTAGTAGATTTGTCTCCGCCGAACATATTGTATCAAGATAATTCATTATCATTATATGATATCTTTTATTTATTTATTTTTGTATGGATGAGATTAGTTATGGTTCTACTGCATTTTACAGCTTACGTATATTTATTATAAGGCTGGCATGTCTACGTTCCTAGTCCTACGTATTTGGGACTGGGGCGTTACATGTTTTTGTGGTGGCCCAAGCAGGTCGAGATAAATTGTTTGGTTACTTTACCGTACCAAGCAAGCCTGTGAATAGGATTAGAAGTCTAGGATCTCATCCACATACTTGACCTTTTTCCTCGATTCCATATTCGACCGACTCATCGATTGCATCTTGCTTGATTCCTTCTATCATTATTCTTATCTTCCCTTTGTGCTTACTAGAGATTGACCCTACTAGTTAGTTTTCCCAAACACCATTAGTTTAATTCTTTTAAGTTGGGTAGAATGCCTTGTGACCTAGCAATCCCTTGTACTTGTGACCTGTATTCACAAGTTTACTTAGATTCTAGAATTTAGAGGGCCCTAACCCATCTTGTCAACTAAGGACTTGGACAAGCAGAGTGTAGGACGACTGTATGGAGACCAACACAGCATATGACTTAGAATCGTTTGAACTAATTCTACTTTATTTCGATCTTAATCTCACGTGCGTATATTTTACTATCTAGACTAATGATGCTAATGTAGCCTAGTTTTTGTAAGCTTAATTCTTTATCAAGCTTGTTCATGACGTATGTTATTGGAGGCCTCTACTAACAGATTGTCTACTCAGAACCGGTACATGATGGTCTGATCAACCTAGTGCACTTTGGTTCGCTTCTATATATCCGTTCTACATGGATGGAGACATAGCTAAACTTGTTCTCTAGAATCCCATGCGCGACTGCCTTGGCAACTCCTTTTGAATTATTCGGTCGCCTTTGAACCATGTATTCATATTCGATAACGCCTCCTTCGAACTCTATACTGCTTTCGCCTTCACCTATTTTAGAAGGACGAAGGCGTTATAGTAGAACTTCCTCTATCCTTCCTAATGACTATGACCATCCTCACTCGATGTTGCTGTATCTTCATCCTAAGCTGCTCGTTCTTTTCCTCGGCCCTATATTTACTATCATGACCTCCTAATCACTTAAATTAGGAGAGAATCTAATCGTTCTCCTAATCGTGCCATCAACCTACTTCCAAGAAACCATATCTTAAAGTCTCTGATTTATTTTCTTTTGATACCATATTATTCCTTATCGCAGGTTATCTTGATTAAACTTTAACCCTTGATCATTTTCACTCTTGCATTAATTAGCCATATCTACGATTATTTCGTATTTATCTAAATCACGATTTTCTAATGCATCTTGTGTTGAACGTTGTGAATTAATTTTTCCTCATCGCAACCCCTTTGTGCCTTTTCACCCTCCTACTAATTCTTAATTTCGAGGACGAAATTCTTTTAAGTTGGGTAGTTTTTTTAAATAAATTTAATACTGATTTTTTTATTTTTTGTATATTGTACATCGTGTAGTTGCATTGTACGTCGTGCGGAAAATTTTGTTTTTCATAATTGCTCGACGAGTGCGACTATGTGCGAGCGTACATATTTTTGAAAAATATTTTTTTCTATTTTTATAGTTTCGAAATAATATAGATAATAATTATTTTTAGCTATCGTACCTAAATTTCCAAGTTTATGATTTTAATTATGAAAAGCCTTTCATTTATACAGATATAATAATAAATAATTTTCCTATAAAATAGTATATTAGAAAAGTATATTTTTGTAAATATTATTTGGACATACATATATATTACGTAATTATTTAATAGTTTATTTTTAAATATTAATGTAATTTTTAAAATTATTATTATTAGTATTTTTGGAAAATATATTTTGAAATTATTGTGGTGATTTACATCTTGATTTGATTTTATGGATTTATTTAAATAGTTAAATTAATATCTATATTTAAAATTTGATTGATTTTAAACTAAAGGATGGAATTTAATTAGATTTAAATTGATTTAGATTCGAACTGAAATTTATTGAATTTGATTTAAAATAAATAGAGGAATTATCTAAAGGGATTTGCAACTACCAAAATCCTTATCTAAATAGTAGCTTCCACCTCTTATATAAGGAGAGGCTCAATATTCTCTGTTCCATTAATTTTCTCCACCTACAAATGTGTTTGTGCATCGTGTCCGTGCACATCAAGCCATATCCATTCACTTCTTATATTTTTTATCCAAATTGATTAATGTTCTCATTAAAGAAATTCTCTTTTTCCTTCCATCTATTTTATCTTATCACAAATTCTTACTATCCTTTTACCGATCAACCAAGTCGGTCTATCCTAGTAGTCCTTAAATTTCGAGTACGAAAATTTTCAAAGGTGGGTAGATTTGTAACTCATTTTTCCAAAATTATTATTTTTTAAATTATATCTATATATTTTAATTTCGTGTTTAAAAGTAATATTTGTAGAAATTTTGTAAAAGATATTTTGTGATTACTTTTATTACCAAAAACTAGTTTTAAATTAATGGTTTGAAATAATGTTTCTAAAAAAATATTCTCGAATTTTTTATTTTAAATATAAAATATGTTTTTATTATTTTTTGTCTTCTAAAAATTGGTTTTTTTAAAAAAATTGAGCGATAAAAGGTTTTTTGTCTATTTATTTTTAAATAACGATTTGGATTTATAAAAGTAAGTTTTATAATATTTGATGACATCGAGTATTATTTTGATATGTTAATAAGTTATTTGATTATATTTGAATTTATTTAAATTATCTTGATGGTTATCAACTATAATTTAAATTATGTTGATAATTTAAATATTGTTTAAAATACTTACGATGACTAATTGGAGCATTACGATTTGTCTAATCTAGATTTGAAATATTATTTGATTAAATAATTTATTTATTATTTGATTTAAATTATTTTGATAAATATTAGATATTATTTTAAAGTTATTATGTTGAGTTTGATTTGGATTTGGATTCATATGATTTAAATTATTTGATAATATAGAATAATACTTAAAGTTATTATGGTGATCATTTAAAGGATTGCAATCAAATTGATTTGTTTTTAAATAATTTATTTGATTTAAATTTATGGGAAGATTTATCCATTAGAAATTCTTATCCTATTGGAATCATATCTAGCATTAAGTAGATCGTTTCTTATTTAAACCAATTCTCAAATCTATGAATAAAATCATCTTTCAAATCATCCTTGTCAAAATCTCTATCTTTTTTGTGATAACTAAGCCCAAAATTTGTCATAAATTCAGCCTCAATTTTCAAAGGTTGTAGCAACTTCGAATGACCATAACTCCCAACTCCGGACTCCGTTTGACCTACAGTTTTTTTGTTGGAATCGTATTGAGGTATATTTTCTGAATATAAATTTTATTTTCATAAATTCGGAATTTAATTTTTTGGAAAATTTGTGGAGTGTGAGTTGTCCGAAATCTGACACATTTTAGTGTTTTTGAGATTCTGGGAGAACCAGAAATCAGAATCACGAACCGTTTGAAGTTTCGGAATGGTGACAGAAAAATACACATCATATATTTTTCCCAAAAATTTTCTAGAATATTTTATTTTGGGTTTTTATTTTAGAAGTTTGTCACATCGTTTGAGTTCATCTTGTGTAGCCCTGTGACTATTCTGTACCCAACGAGATTGTCGGTTTCACCAGCAAGGACCTCAGACAAGACACCTTGCCTTTACTGTTTAATTTCTTGCTCAATATCATGCATGTTTTATTTCTTATAAATTGTTATTTCAAAACTTTATGTAGTTGCAAATTATTATACTTTAGTTTTCTTTATGCATTTGGCCTAGAGTTAAGTGACCACCTTTGTTTGTGCCGCATTCATTGGCCGACACCTGTGTGCCACGATGTCACATGTCTCATATAGATTCGGACTTGCATACCGACCGTACATCGGTGCGTACAGGACAAGCGTTAGGATATAACTGTTAATATAATTACCTAAAAGACTTAGCGATTATTAGAAATATCGTGGTGTGGATTCAGCACGAGTAGTGCATGGGGAGGGGGAAAACAGTTATTAGGCGTAGGGGCTTTCATACATTTACTTTTCTCTAGCTGCCATTTGTGACTCAGCCGAGAGCTAGTGAGCCGTGCATTTATTTACTTTCCTCTAGATGCCACTAGTGCCTCGGTTGAAACACAAATGTGCCGTGTATTTACTTTCCTCTAGCTGCCGTTAGTGACTCACCCAAGAGCTAGTGGCCGTGCATTTATTTTCCTCTAGATGCCCCTTAGCTCTCACCCGAGTGCTAATGGGCCGTGTATTTACTTTTCTCTAGATGCCACTAGTACCTCGGTTGAAACGCTAACGCGCCGTGTTTCTAGTCTCGGGAGCCCTTGTGTGGAACGTTGTCTTCAAAATACATTTTCACATAGAATGGTTAAGGACCTTTATTTGTGTAGTCACATATACTTTTCTGTTGAGCTTTATTTATTCAGTCATTGGCATGATATTATGTGTCCTGTTACGTTCCTCTGAGGACCTGGTTATCTCGCCAGGTGTGTGCACTTGTCTGTCGTAGGTGTACTAGCTCTAGTCGTGATCATCGCTATTTCTTCGAGGATGATTGCACTTGGATCTTCTTCGCTTCACTCGCCAAATTTATTTCTTTTCTCATGTATTTTTCCTTTACTTGTTGGTAGTGGATTTGTCTCCGCCCAATATATTGTATCAAGATAATTCATTATCATTATATGATATCTTTTATTCATTTATTTTTGTGTGGATGAGATTAGTTATGGTTCTACTGCATTTTACAGCTTACGTATATTTATTATACTACTGGCATATCTACGTTCCTAGTCCTACGTATTTTGGGACTGGGCGTTACATCGTCATACACATAACCAATTTGAGTTCTGTCAAACCCCACATGTCCACGACATCTATACGCACCTTTCGATGCCTTCGGGTTGCGACAAAGTCGTCCGGTTTATCGGGATGGAACCCGTATCGGGAAAATTTTAAAATTTCTAATATGTTTTACCATGATTTTTCTTGATTTTTGAAAATGAATAACTTTGCGTTTGTTAGGTGAAAACAGATACTGTAAATGTGACGTCCCAGTTCCAAAATACTTAGGAACTAAGACATGAGCATACTAGCTGTACGAACTAGAATAAGCAACCCAATTTAATGGACTTACTCTAGTCATAGTATGTTGTACCTAAACTACACAGTCGTAGGCAATCTATAACAAATGAAATAAAATATAACAAGAATTGAATATCCAATACAAATGATCTGTCTGTAAAAATATAGAGTGATGAAAATGTCCATGGAAAAGAAATACAATAATATAATAAGAAGTCCTAAAATAAAAGACAATCAGCCAGAACATCGACAAACTAGATAATAATGCTCAAGGCTATAACTGAAGAATCCTCCAAGCTCATGGAAATTTCTCGGACAACACCTCTACATCCTCAACAACATAACCTGTCTCAATCCCAGTCCATTGACAGTGGGATACAAGTGTTCGTCCGAATTTGGAAAAGAACTAGGTCCTCAGAAGGACGTAATAAGAAACAAAAGGATCATGCCAATGTAAACTGAATAAATATAAGGGAATAACTTAGATCACAACATGGTCCAATAGTCCATCATCGAAACAGTGAACCACACCTACAACCAGACAAGGACAAGGGTGGCACACTATTCTGTGATAATACAATATCCCATAGCTGTGCGAGTGCATATTGAAGACAACTTTGGACGTATGGGTGGGTGATAAGGATATGCACCGAATCACAGCCGACATTGGATCATGAGCCGATGTCTATGAGAAAAGAAACACACAGACAACTATGAACCTATCTATAGGACTAATGATCTTGCGATCTCCTCCGAAGATTACAGAATCTAATAAGGTAATCCAATATGTCTTCTGGTAGTCTTTTCCGTCCACGGACTTGCACAAGTCATATCCTTGACTCGGACAAACCATATCTCAATGCCTAGTCATCCTACCTAGAGACAATCTAACTATCTAATAAGTCGAAACACCAATGGCCAGTCAATGTGCAACTCATGCATATGAAATCTCACTCAAGGTATCGTGTAGTAATACGTGTCAACGCCATAGAAGTTATATCAATAACTTCCATTAACTCTAAGTCAACACACACACCTACAAGTCATCGATGGCACCCAAGTCAAACTTGGATGCACACAACTATAATTGTAATCAACAAAAAGAACAGAAATAGAGAGCATAATTTAAACAGTAAACAAAGGCAATGTATCTTGCCTGGATTAGCAGCAAAAGTATAAAATATCGATCTGGCTCTAACTGCTACAACCGACCGATCATGATTCCCTAGAAGTATAAAATAAACTAATAAATATCACCCCAAGACTTACCATATCTACATAATTACCTTATTTAGACTAAACTAGTCACAAAATAGTCAACTAGTCTCTACTATTATTCTACCATAATAGTAAAATAATATTTATATATCATAAATATGCAATTTAAATTCTAGAAAATATTCATATTAAATTCTGAATATATATTATAAATATAATTTATAAAATATACCAAATCGCTATATTTAAATACCAACACAACATGCCACATAAAATTTCAATTCGGAAGCAAAAATCATGAAAAAATATAAAAATTATTTATTATGGAATAAATCAGAATAATTAGGATTAAATATGATTTTTTATCTAAATTTATCAAATTTATATTTTATTTAAATCGTACGAAAGTCTGGAATCAAATAGAGGGTTTTGATCGGTGTGTCAGCGTCCAAAAATTTATAGAAGTAGAGTGATGACATATCAACATGAAATTCTTACAAATATTCCCAAGAAATGATTCTAGATGGTATATATATGTTAGAGACCTTACCAAGTTTTGTTTGAGGTCAAACGGGGTTCGAAGTCGTCAAAAAATTCGCCGCACCAAAATTGGTCAATTTAGGACACGTTTCAGTGCAACGAATGCCAGGGACAAACGGAGTAAAATGGTGTTGGATAGCAATTGAAAATAATAGAATACGTGTAGGGATATCCATTAGATTTGGTTTCAGGCAAAATAGATGAGAAAAGGTATTTAAAACCTATTTTAGAAGATGACAAACTTGCTGGTTCGCACAGAAGTGTGTTGCTGAAATAGGCTGACTTGTAGGGCTATTGTGGTATACTAGAAGGGGTTGTGGACGTGTGAGGATTTAATAGGATTGTAGAGGATCGCATTAGCTTTGCAACGAATATTTGTGGAGAATCACATGAGGTCGGGAAGGGGTCGAAACTGTCGTTACGCCACAAGGTGTCTCCGACGGCCAAGGTCTAATGTAGTTTTGGGATTTGCAAGGTGGGTAATAGGGGTGGTTGTTTTTAGGAGTTTAATATATAAGGTTTGGGCCTCATATAAGTTAGGATTAATATATAGGAGGTTTGGATTGATTTGCTGGAGATTTGGTCATCCAATCAACTAATATGGCAACATGGGTTAGTGGATTTCTATATTTGGAAAGGTGAAAGATTGAGTCAAAGATGATGGGTTTAATGCATGTTGGCTGCTATTAAATGTCCAAAAGTTAATTAAATATGTCACTAATTGATTTTGGCAATCCTAGGTAGGCTCCATTAAGTTGGGTTAACTAGGTTATGGTCCAAACAATTTTTCAAATTGAATTGAACACCGAAAAGGCTATAAATGAGTCTCATGTGCCATTTCAAAATAATTAGCACATGAAAACTCAATTGAGTGAGACACAATTGGCATGTGTGTAGTAGGCTCAAAATAGGTCAAAATCATATATTGGATCGTTTAGGTTGGGTCGATGTCGAGTCCCAAAATTAAGTTGTAAAGTACGACAAGTTTTACGGTAGATAACATTTTAGCCTAAGTTGACTCAAAAGTTGTGCGATAAAAATAGGATACAAGAGAACATATTTGAGTAGGACATTCTATATCAAATTGAAGATAAACGGTCAGGATCAAAACTTATAAAGAAAGTTTCTAGAGGTTGGCATTTCTTGTCTCCAAAATCAAAGCTACGGAAAAGAGTATTTAATGATTAAAAATAATAGTGAAAAAAATCTATTAATAACTATATTAAACAAAATAATAAAAATAAATAAATAAATAACTCTAAAAATCTAGGGGCTTACAATAAAAATAGGTTTTAAAGTCCTTTAGGCGGTCTAAAAGATTGTTCAAATAGTTTTCAAAAATCTTTAACAGGTGGACAAGAATTAGTCTTCAAACATGGGTACTGGGATTGATTTGAAACTATTTTTGAAACAGTTTCCTCGTCTACTTTGCATCAATTTTTTGGACAGATTATTCATCTATACTCAAAACTATTTACTAGGATTCCGAGCGGGTCATATAGGCTGCCTATACAAGTTTACAGAATCGAAATCTATGGAGTAAACAAGAAGAAAATCGATCTTCAAAAGGGGTGCCTGGGGGTCGATGGGTTGTCAGGTGTTCTGTTTGCAGCATCTGCTGCTGTTTATGTCGGTGGCTGCGGTGAACTCCGATGATGGCGGGCGACGCACGATGGTTCAGGGGGTCAAGGGGATTCTCTGGGATCTAAGGTTCATGGGTCTGCTAGGGTTTTTGTCGAGTATAAATATAAGGGGGTCGGTTATACTCTTAGAATTATATCTCGCAAGATTTTTTTTCTTCCTTTTCTCGTTGGGCAATCCAAAAGTTGTTGTTGAGTTAAACCGCATCTTAGAGATTGGCCTAGCCCTCGACGACAATTGCTGAGTATGGCTTCTTCTATTACAATATTGGCACGTCGGGTTATGTTAGTTTTGGTATGTGGCGGCCCTCTGTTGTCGATGGTGCATTGTGGAACGCCTTTCTGGTCCTTCGAGTAGTGCTTGAGCTGATGATGTGGCTTCCTATGGACACTTCTAGTTAGCCTCCTTCCAGTGGACTCGATCCATGCATCGTGCTACTGTAAGAACTCCTAAATACATAGTAGGTACAGCGGCTCTAATAAGCTCTTGTAATCTGTAGCTCAGTCCTTCGTAGAATTTCTTCGCCTTTTCCTCCTCTATCTGGATCTATCTAGGTAGGAAGCGGCTCAGTCGTAGAGACTCGATAATGTACTCTTCCACGGTCTTGTTGCCTTGGACAAGGTGAAAGAACTAGATTCGAAGTTTTTCTCTGAAGTTAGCCGGGATGTACATCTCTTGGAAGAGTTTAGAGAACTCCTCCCAGGTGATATTATCTGACCCAAGTTGTCTTTCTTCTGTGAGCCGCCAGTGTATTTCCAGTCAGCTGCATCTTGACGGCAATCATCCAACGTTCCTTCGATAAATCTACTGCCTCCAACTGGGGCTGGATGTTGGGGAGCCACTCATGAACCTTCATTGGCTCCTCCTTGCCCGAAAATTTAAGTGGCTTCAACTTGCAAAAATTTGTGAGTGTTCTGGTCGATGGCTAATGAGCTGGTGGAGTCGCCCTCTCCAAAGTTGCTACAATACGATTCTCCATGCATGTTCTCTATCTGTCTCTGCTGAGTCTCTAACTGGATATGTTGTTGTGCTTGCATCATCACAAAGAAGGTCTGGAACAATTGTTGTAGGTCAATCGGTTGTCCAAGCTCTGCAAATGGCATCGGTGGCATCTACGGTATATCTTCTCTTCTAAATCTCGAAGGGTACAAAGCAGCTGGATTATCAAGTTGAGTATAAGACCCCCCAACTGGTGGCGGGGTCGTGTCGACGTGAGTCACTACTGTGTTCTGAGGTATAGCCACGGGGTTCTCGTTGCCAGCTTGCGGGTCCATTACACTATGCTTAAATAAAACTTGTGAGCTAAGAGCAAATGATATCAAGTAAGATACAAGTTAAGGAGATAATTTCTAAGTCGATATATAGAGATCAAGAACGTGTATCGATATATAGATATAGATAAGATCCTAAGGATCTTTTTTGTCCTATTTGCAGTTTTACGTTGGTACGGTAACGTAACCGAAGTGATTTACTATAGACCTGCATGGGCCACCATAAAACATGTAATGCGCCAGACCCAAAATAGGTAGGACCAGGTCTACGAATACATGCCATTAGAACGTCACTAATGGGCCAAACCTCATAGGAAGCCCATTAGCGAAATGCTTAAGCTACAAATCATGATAATAACCACTAATAACTATATAAGTCACATATCACCGGGCAGTGATAAATCTCGTCCATGCAGAATAATCAAGACACAAGATATCTATGTCCAGAAATAATAATAATATCAATTGTTCAGCAGTAAATATAAGTAATAAATGTACAAGAAAAATAACCTGTCACCATAGTAATGAGAAGTAAAATAAGTGATCAACTACAAGTCTGTTGAACTGAAAGGAATAAAGTAGCAATGTCTAAAATAGAGAATGACATGTGTCAAGAGAAATCCTCTGGCACTATCTCATCCTCCTGCAAAGGTACGTCTCCAGTCTCAACTCCATGACCATATACCTCCGGGTAGCCCTCCTCTCTGTCTATGCCTGGGAAATAACTAGGTCCTCAGGGGACGTAGCAAGATACATAATATACAAGCCTATTATAACTGTATATGATATGCATGGAAAGACAGAAAATGGTACAAGAAATAATGAACTAAAAAGACACAGTACAAGAACATAAATGTGAAGAACGTGACATGCCGTCTAAAATAGTGCTACCAAATATGACTACGAAACGTGAAAAATATGACATGCCGTCTCGATGGGAGCTCACAAACAAGGAGGTCAGGTATAGTTAATGTCTAATAGTAGGTCCATAGTCAATTCAAGACAAATATAGGCAATCAAATCAAGTCAAGGTCATGTCCAAGTGATAAAATCAAGTCAATGAACACGAACACGAAAATCTAAACTAGTATATTGAAACATAGATTAAGTAGATGATATGAAAAAACCATGTAGCATATAAGGAAACATGTAAAGAGAACATCATGAGGCATGTACAAGAATCATGAGATAATACAAGAAAGAAATAAATATGAACTAGAATGACTGGAAATAACATGCATAATGTAGTACCCCGGCCCACCCAGTTCAACCGGAGGAATCGAAACGCAACGGCGTTTGGACTTAGCCATGCAACAGCTTGCTCAAAGTTATGCTCGGTCGAGGCAACTCCTCGTTCAAGTGTGTGGCTTCGGTGACTTGCCTCAGCTTGGCCTTCACACTAACAATTAAATGTTTTTAATTGTACTGAGTAGGTATGCTAATAAAAGAGACAAACACACATAGTTAATGGTAATAATCCTGCTCTGAGTCAGATTGAGTAAAACATGGAAATGGTTAACCTGTTACCTAGATATCACTCTATGATGGCTTTCAAAGTTGGCACTTGGTCCTTCGACCCCACGAATTGGGTAAAGACGAGACGACTTGGACAAAGTAGGTCATATTTATACCGGCACACAGACTATCAATTTGAAGTCATAGTCTAGATGTTCCCACGGTCGTATTGCTTATGAAAGCATGCGTACCCCATGATTTCAATACGGGCAATATAATTTAAGGCACGAGTTAAGGCAACCATAGAACATGGATTTTGAAGTTGAGCAAGCACGTTCTCAAGCTTTCAAAGCCCGTCATATAGAGTATAACTTCGGAGGTAGTACTACATAGAACACAAATTGGTTTAAGACATGAGCCACGGTTAGTTCAATAATAAGTATGTGTCACGACCCGCACCCGGATATACGGGTACGAATACGTAGACGACGCCCAGCCTACGCCGCAGTATCGGCGGTAGAACGCTGTCTAGTACCCAATAAATATACACTACGTCTAGAAGGCCTATAACTATAAATATACTCTAGTCACATCACAACAGTTAGGGATGATAAGACAAGAAAGATAACTAAAGCACAAGAACAACTAGAAACTACTAGAACGAATCATAAGACATGAAATAAAGAAGGAAAAACAAGACTAACTAAGGATAACTACCAGGCAACTCACATAGAAGAATAGTGAGATCCACCTCAGCTAGCAACATCATGAAGTCCACTAATGGTATAACAACTCCTAAAATATTATCAACGGTATCCTGTCAGGAAAATGAGCAAGTACAAACACCAACAGCAGTTCCATGTGAATTGACAAATACTATAAGAGACAGTATAATGAAATACAAGACAAAGATATAGGCGACTTGGGAACCATTCGAAAGCCGAGTTACAACCCTTAAACCAAACAAGGACCGGGGTTGTAACCCTTCTTCCGGACAGAACCTAGTCCCATCATCATGGTACAGTATAAAAGGCAGGTAGAGCATATGAGAAATGAGTCATAACATGGTGAAAGTACAGTAAGTAAAGGTGAACTGGAATGTAAGATATGACAACAAATAAATAAAAAGTGATTTGAATTATTAGGGCAAAATATGATCGGCTAGGAAAACAAGGGAACGGTTATCCACTTGGCTCGACAATCACACGGAACCTCTGACGAGGGCCTCCGAAGAGGGTCATGCCGGCCAACCTGGATAACCGGAAGGGGGTATCTGCTACACCCTACGTGAGGTGAGGTTGGCACCAGCAAAACACGGAAATATCATCACGGAGGCTTTGATCACATAACCCCTAATAATTCCCCTCTATTCCCCCGAATAGTATCACGGATCCGGACATGGCACGTCATGACACAGGATTCAAAGCAGGTGATCAGCCCACTCCCAAGTCCATGTCTATACAAGTACAGGAAACACGAAAATATCTCATACCCATATACCAAGAAAGTCCAGGAATAACATCTCATGCCAGGATCCGACGTATACTAGTCCGTGAACTGTCGTGTCGGGAATCAAGTAAGACACTACAACTGAATCGGATATAGTAGATATCAAGACAATGAAAACTATCAGTGAATGTACTCGCCTGCGGTCCTGAGCTGTCAAATGGGGTCGATGCTCAGAGTGATGCCACAGACCTAAAGATAAGATATATATAAACTAATTAGGGTTCAACAGTGTTAGGCTTGATTCTATAGTATAAGCTACGCAATCTAGGTCAGACTCAGTCAACGAAGTCAACTAGGTCACACTGAGTCACACTAGGTCAAACTAGGTCACAAGAAGTCAAACCAAGTCAAACTAGGTCAAACTGGGTCAATAGTTGACTTATAGTTGACTTTTGGTCAACTGGTCAACTATGGTCAACTCTAGGTCAAAACTAGTCTAACCTAGGTCAAATATTGACTCTACTTCGACGTTTAGTCAAAGCAGTCAACCATGGTCAAACAGGGTCAAGGCTAGTCTCTATAAACATCTACAGGGTCAACTCATTCAATTTCAGTGATTGTGCAATCACCGGAATCGACGGAACTCAAATTACCACAAAAGGAGAAGGATTATAATAATAGGGTGAAAACCTACAGATGTTGTCGAATGATAAAATAAATATCACCAACGTGTCCAGAATGGTCAAATCAGCTAGGATAGCCTGTCCAAAAGTCCAATTTGGACACAGGAGCAAAAACGATAATTTCGGGCCAAAGTGATATCCGCCGTTGGACACACTTTGCACCGAAAAGCGTGTCAGGATAAAAGTCTACAAAACCTAACAAATTATATGTCTACGAATCCAGAATGATGATACGAACCCAACGGTATATCCGGAATAGGATTCCGATGTCCCGATCACAAAATGGTCCGTTGATGCGGACATTTGGAATCCGGTTTGCACGGAAATGCGTGTCGGAGCAAATATCTTCAAAAATCAGCAAATTATATGTCAACGAGTCCAGAATGACGATACGAACTCAACGGTATATCCAGAATTGGATTCCGATGAGCCGAACTCAAAATGACACGCTGACCCAGATATTGGTATCCAACTTGCACCGAAATGCGTGCCGGAACCAATGTCCACTAAAACCTAGCAAATTATATGTCAACGAGTCCAGAATGACGATACGAACTCAATGGTATATCCGGAATTAGATTCCGATGAGCCGAACTCAAAATGACCCGTTGACCCAGAAAGTGGGACCCGCTTTGCACCGAAATGCGTGCCAGGGCCCACATTCTCCAAATCAAGCAAACTTTATATGAAAACATGCCAGAACGACGCCACGAGTCTACTGGTGGTGTCAGAAATTGAATCCGGAGTCCCGGGTTCAAAAATGGAATTAAACAAGTGCAACACTAAGAATTCGAACGGCCAACTTTGGCGTCGAATTCGACCGACCTAACAAGCTCAAACTGAAATGAAATCTAAAGGGGGCAGGAAGAGGGTTATACCAGCTGTGTACCGGAACTGGTGGCGCACAAAACGGAGCTGCGACGACGAAGATACGAACCCGCGAAGTTGGCATCGCAAAACTGTCCAAAAACAGTACAAATTAAAACGTCAACTTGGTGGCCGGTTTTGATGTATCAAACGACGAAATTAACGGGCGAAATTTGAGAGGGATGAAGGGGTATATATCGATATTGAGACGGGGCAAAGAAATCGCCGATCCAACGGTCGGATTGTCCAGAAAATTGGCACGAAGTCGCTGTCCTGGAGCAAACTTTCAGCCTTGATCCCGCGCGCGTCACGCCGGGATTCCGTGCAAAACGCACGAATAGGGTGCTTCTCGCGCCGGGAAAGAGGGGACGCGCCACGGGGTGGCTCGCCGGAGGTGCGCACACATCAGGGGGGGCCACGGCGGCCGTGCGGCGGCGCGGCGGCGCACAAAGGCGGCCCGCGCGCGCACGTGCGCGCCGCTGCTTCCCGCTGCTGCATGCTGCCGCGGCTGCGACGCTGCTGTGGGCAGCTGCTGCTGCATGCCGCGCTGCCTCGTGCGGCGGAGGCCGGCCAGCGGCGTGGGCGACGCCGGCGGGGGTGGTCGCGGCGGCGAAGATGGTTATGGTGATGGTGGTTGATGATGTGGTGAGAAGCTTATGAAGAAGAAGAATGATGGGGGAGCTCTCAGCCATGGGAGGAGGAATGGCTGTGGTGTTCGAAGTGGTGGTGGAGGTGTAGTGTTGAAGAAGAATGGTGGGGAGTACTCGAATGGAGGAGGAAAACAATGAATGAAGAGAGAAGTAGAGAGAAAAAAGTATGGGTGTGAGTATATATATAATATATATAAAGAGAGAGAGAGATATTAAGAGAGAAAGAGAAGGGGGGGCTAGTCCTGTACGGGTAGGGGAAGAGAGAGGGTGAGGTGAGAGAGTGTTAGATATTTGAGAGGAGAGAGATATATGTGTGTATATATATTATATATAGAAGTGAGTGATAGATATTATTATTAGAGAGAGTAGAGAGAAAGTAGAGAGAGGGTGAGGTCGGCTGGCATTGGGGGAGGGGTGTTGTATGGGAGTTATTTTAGGAAGAGAGAGAAAAGAGAGTTATATATATATATGTATGTATATATTATATGTGTATATATATATAATGAGAGGATTAGATATTTATACATAAAAAGAGATATTTTGAGTAGGAGAAAAATAGGAAATATCAGTGTGATGTATGTACAGTCATGGCAGGGTCCACGCCAAATTGGGTCGGACGTTGGACCAAGTTTGGACAAAGTCGAAGCCAAGATTTAATTAAAATAATAAATTTAAATCAATTAATTCATGGATGAATTTGGGGCACAAGAGAGATCAATTTGATAGCGCGCAAGTGGCACGTGCATAGTAGGCTCAAAACAGGCCAGGACCATATATTGGGTCGACCGGATTGGACTGATGTCGGGCCCGAAAATTAAGTTGGAAGTTAAGTCACAATTTACGGTAAATAATAAATTGGTCTAAATTGACCCGAAGTTGCGCGAATCAAATGGAGCACAAGGGAACAAGTTCGAGTGGGACACGAAATATCAATATGAAGATAATCTCGTCTACTACAAACTCCAAGAAGGAAGTTTCCAGAGACTGGCATCCCTGATGCTCTAGAATTCCAAGTCACGGTAAAGAGCATTAAATCAAAATTAATCAAATCGAAATTAATTATATAGAAATGAATTATTGAAATAATTCATTAGAAAATTCGAAAAATAATTCGGGAAATTCAGGGGACTTACATCCTACCCACCTTATAGAAATTTCGTCCTCGAAATTAAGGTTGTAGTAGGGGTAAAACAAGATAGAAAGTTTTTAGGCAAAAACTTAGGCACGATCATAGAATGACAAGTTTGCACGATTAAGATAATCAATTCACAATTATTCAGGCACGATGAAAAATTTCCGCACGATAGAATCAAAATAGGAACAGAATCATATAGACACGATTATAGATAAGTTAAGTCATTGGGACAAGATTTTAGAGACGATTAAGAGAATCGAAGATATACATGAAGTTCAAGTAAAAACTAATCATGACCAAAACAAGGTTTGGCATGGTTGAGATAAAATTTCAGACACAAACAAAAATCGAAATCAAGGTCTTATAGGCCCGATCAAGATTAAGGAGTATGATTACTAAAATCATGAAATACGATCCAAGTTCGAACGTGATTAAAATCGGAAATAGTCTAAGTTCACTTGGCCCGATTTGAGGGTTAAGATTATCAAGATCATGAAAATCAAAGTTGGATAGTCATGATCTAAAACAAGGCTGAGAGAAGCAAATGGAGAAAAATTTTGAGTATAGCACGATTGAGAGATATATTTGATAAAAATCAGATTATAGGTTACATAAGCACGGTCAAGATCCAAGTTCAGTTGTGAATGACGAATAAATCATGAATTTAAAATCAAGGTCTTAAAAGCACAATTTAGAAGCAAGATGATACGCATATTTATGATCGTTAAAATTACGATCAAGGAACTCCAAGTTGCCTTAGTCACGCTAGATCATCTAGCATGATTAAGCACAATGAGTTCAGATATA
Source organism: Iris pallida (assembly GCA_029216955.1). Classification (NCBI taxonomy): domain Eukaryota; kingdom Viridiplantae; phylum Streptophyta; class Magnoliopsida; order Asparagales; family Iridaceae; genus Iris; species Iris pallida. The sequence goes on from JANAVB010018198.1 coordinate 5,801,922, forward strand.
ATCCGAAAATTAAATCAGGGTCGAAAAGGGTATAGGCACGAGTGTTCAAAATCCAAACATGATCAGAATTAAAAGGCAATGCACGAGGGTTAATAGCATTGAAATCCAACCACGATAACGAAATTTGTCTCAACATGATCTAAGTTGATCAACCTTTGAGTAAATCAGAATTTGGGCCAGATGGAGAATAAGATCAACGAAGGCTGGGCATGAGAATCCAAGGATGAAAATCCAAGTCACCAAGGAATCTGAAGTCATCTAGAGTCTAGTCAGCAACCAAGACTCTTGGCACGATAAACAAGACAACTAAAATTGATTGATCATGGACAGAAGGAAATCAAAATCATAACAGTATCGAAATTTAAGAAACAATTGAGATATAAAAATTTCAAAAATTTTAGAATTTTTAAGTGTAGATAACAGATGTAGATATGAGATAGTTGATTTGTGTAATCAAGACATAGCTAAACAATACGAAGGAAATGACGGTAAGATGAAAAAAAAATCATCATGCGATGAGAGAGAAAATAATGATAAACAAGAAATAATGGTAGGAATTATCTTGCTCAATTGGTAAAAGAAGTGAATCAACTTAAGATATGACCTGATAACCATACACGTCTATCCAAAACAATGTTGCCAGAATTTATGCCGCGTCAGTAAACATAGCTGCAATAAACGATAGAGTCCATAACTAAGGTATACACCCTATAATCATGTCATCTAGATTCCTTACCACGCCAACCGGTATGGCTGCAAGAGAATCTAAATTCCATAACTAGGATAGTATATCCAAAATCAGGCTCCATGTCCCTGTCAGGCTAGCTAATATGACTGCGATAAATTCCAACTCCATAAGTAAAGTAGACATTTATCGTTCCCATCGTCTCCATCAAATATGTTTATCAGAATATCTTAACTCAATCCAGAGAAACTTATCTTCAAACAGAATCAAAATCGAAGTCAACAACGAACATCAAGAATTCAAAATTTTCAACAACGGATCAAGGATTATAAGTAGATGGAAACTATCAGAAACAGATCCCGAGGTAGAGTTTAGAATAAAATTCTCAGGAGATGACCAAGGATACTATCTAGGTCAAGATAAAAGGAAATCATTGGAATATAATCTAAAACAATCTCAACCTGATATGAGATTGGCGAATCATATTCTCGTCTCAACCTAGAAGATATATAAGTTCAACTTATACCTTTCCACTGGGGTCCACAAACTCATTCCAAGAAAGAATGAAGTTGATAACGGACAAATATTTCAGAAATCAGGACGGACAGAACAAATGGAAAAAGTTTCCAAAAGTTCAAAATAAGATTCCCAGGGGTCATCCCTGGAATCTACCAAGAGTTCCTAATATGTGACTGAGTACCAATTTCCTAAAATATTCCATGACTCAACCTTAATCCTAGGGCAGGCTCGCAGTAGTACAGAAAAGCTCAAGTACTACCACGACTTCGCATTAATTACAAAGACTGACCTGTATGGGCCACCACTAAAAACGTGTCACGACCCGCACCCGGATATACGGGTACGAATACGTAGACGACGCCCAGCCTACGCCGCAGTATCGGCGGTAGAACGCTGTCTAATACCCAATAAATATACACTACGTCTAGAAGGCCTATAACTATAAATATACTCTAGTCACATCACAACAGTTAGGGATGATAAGACAAGAAAGATAACTAAAGCACAAGAACAACTAGAAACTACTAGAATGAATCATAAGACATGAAATAAAGAAGGAAAAACAAGACTAACTAAGGATAACTACCAGGCAACTCACATAGAAGAATAGTGAGATCCACCTCAGCTAGCAACATCATGAAGTCCACTAATGGTATAACAACTCCAAAAATATTATCAACGGTATCCTGTCAGGAAAATAAGCAAGTACAAACACCAACAGCAGTTCCATGTGAATTAACAAATACTATAAGAGACAGTATAATGAAATACAAGACAAAGATATAGGCGACTTGGGAACCATTCGAAAGCCGAGTTACAACCCTTAAACCAAACAAGGACCGGGGTTGTAACCCTTCTTCCGGACAGAACCTAGTCCCATCATCATGGTACAGTATAAAAGGCAGGTAGAGCATATGAGAAATGAGTCATAACATGGTGAAAGTACAGTAAGTAAAGGTGAACTAGAATGTAAGATATGACAACAAATAAATAAAAAGTGATTTGAATTATTAGGGCGAAATGTGATCGGCTAGGAAAACAAGGGAACGGTTATCCACTTGGCTCGACAATCACACGGAACCTCTGACGAGGGCCTCCGAAGAGGGTCATGCCGGCCAACCTGGATAACTGGAAGGGGGTATCTGCTACACCCTACGTGAGGTGAGGGTGGCGCCAGCAAAACACAGAAATATCATCACGGAGGCTTTGATCACATAACCTCTAATAATTCCCCTCTATTCCCCCGAATAGTATCACGGATCCGGACATGGCACGTCATGACACAGGATTCAAAGCAGGTGATCAGCCCACTCCCAAGTCCATGTCTATACAAGTACAGGAAACACGAAAATATCTCATACCCATATACCAAGAAAGTCCAGGAATAACATCTCATGCCAGGATCCGACGTATACTAGTCCGTGAACTGTCGTGTCGGGAATCAAGTAAGACACTACAACTGAATCGGATATAGTAGATATCAAGACAATGAAAACTATCAGTGAATGTACTCGCCTGCGGTCCTGAGCTGTCAAATGGGGTCGATGCTCAGAATGATGCCACAGACCTAAAGATAAGATATATATAAACTAATTAGGGTTCAACAGTGTTAGGCTTGATTCTATAGTATAAGCTACGCAATCTAGGTCAGACTCAGTCAACGAAGTCAACTAGGTCACACTGAGTCACACTAGGTCAAACTAGGTCACAAGAAGTCAAACCAAGTCAAACTAGGTCAAACTGGGTCAATAGTTGACTTACAGTTGACTTTTGGTCAACTGGTCAACTATGGTCAACTCTAGGTCAAAACTAGTCTAACCTAGGTCAAATGTTGACTCTACTTCGACGTTTAGTCAAAGCAGTCAACCATGGTCAAACAGGGTCAAGGCTAGTCTCTATAAACATCTACAGGGTCAACTCATTCAATTTCAGTGATTGTGCAATCACCAGAATCGACGGAACTCAAAATACCACAAAAGGAGAAGGATTATAATAATAGGGTGAAAACCTACAGATGTTGTCGAATAATAAAATAAATATCACCAACGTGTCCAGAATGGTCAAATCAGCTAGGATAGCCTGTCCAAAAGTCCAATTTGGACACAAGAGCAAAAACGATAATTTCGGGCCAAAGTGATGTTCGCCGTTGGACACACTTTGCACCGAAAAGTGTGTCAAGATAAAAGTCTACAAAACCTAACAAATTATATGTCTACGAATCCAGAATGATGATACGAACCCAACGGTATATCCGGAATAGGATTCCGATGTCCCGATCACAAAATGGTCCGTTGATGCGGACATTTGGAATCCGGTTTGCACGAAAATGCGTGCCGGAGCAAATGTCTTCAAAAATCAGCAAATTATATGTCAACGAGTCCAGAATGACGATACGAACTCAACGGTATATCCAGAATTGGATTCCGATGAGCCGAACTCAAAATGACACGCTGACCCAGATATTGGTATCCAACTTGCACCGAAATGCGTGCCGGAACCAATGTCCACTAAAACCTAGCAAATTATATGTCAACGAGTCCAGAATGACGATACGAACTCAACGGTATATCCGGAATTGGATTCCGATGAGCCGAACTCAAAATGACCCGTTGACCCAGAAAGTGGGACCCGCTTTGCACCGAAATACGTGCCAGGGCCCACATTCTCCAAATCAAGCAAACTTTATATGAAAACATGCCAGAACGACGCCACGAGTCTACTGGTGGTGTCAGAAATTGAATCCGGAGTCCCGGGTTCAAAAATGGAATTAAACAAGTGCAACACTAAGAATTCGAACGGCCAACTTTGGCATCGAATTCGACCGACCTAACAAGCTCAAACTGAAATGAAATCTAAACGGGGCAGGAAGAGGGTTATACCAGCTGTGCACCGGAATTGGTGGCGCACAAAACGGAGCTGCGACGACGAAGATACGAACCCGCGAAGTTGGCGTCGCAAAACTGTCCAAAAACAGTATAAATTAAAACGTCAATTTGGTGGCCGGTTTTGATGTATCAAACGACAAAATTAACGGGCGAAATTTGAGAGGGATGAAGGGGTATATACCGATATTGAGACGGAGCAAAGAAATCGCCGATCCAACGGTCGGATTGTCCAGAAAATCGGCGCGAAGTCGCTGTCCTGGAGCGAACTTTCAGCCTTGATCCCGCGCGCGTCACGCCGGGATTCCGTGCAAAACGCACGGATAGGGTGCTTCTCGCGCCGGGGAAGAGGGGACGCGCCACGGGGTGGCTCGCCGGAGGTGCGCGCACATCAGGGGGGGCCACGGCGGCCGTGCGGCGGCGCGGCGGCGCACAACGGCGGCCCGCGCGCGCGCACGTGCGCGCCGCTGCTTCCCGCTGCTGCATGCTGCCGCGGCTGCGACGCTGCTGTGGGCAACTGCTGCTGTGGGCAGCTGCTGCTGCATGCCGCACTGCCTCGTGCGGCGGAGGCCGGCCAGCGGCGTGGGCGACGCCGGCGGGGGTGGTCGCGGCGGTGAAGATGGTTATGGTGATGGTGGTTGATGATGTGGTAAGAAGCTTATGAAGAAGAAGAATGATGGGGGAGCTCTCAGCCATGGGAGGAGGAATGGCTGTGGTGTTCGAAGTGGTGGTGGAGGTGTAGTGTTGAAGAAGAATGGTGGGGAGTGCTCGAATGGAGGAGGAAAACAATGAATGAAGAGAGAAGTAGAGAGAAAAAAGTATGGGTGTGAGTATATATATAATATATATAAAGAGGGAGAGAGAGAGAGAGATATTAAGAGAGAAAGAGAAGGGGGGCTAGTCCTGTACGGGTAGGGGAAGAGAGAGGGTGAGGTGAGTGAGTGTTAGATATTTGAGAGGAGAGAGATATATGTGTGTATATATATTATATATAGAAGTGAGTGATAGATATTATTATTAGAGAGAGAGTAGAGAGAAAGTAGAGAGAGGGTGAGGTCGGCTGGCATTGGGGGAGGGGTGTTGTGTGGGAGTTATTTTAGGAAGAGAGAGAAAAGAGAGTTATATATATATATATGTATGTATATATTATATGTGTATATATATACAATGAGAGGATTAGATATTTATACATAAAAAGAGATATTTTGAGTAGGAGAAAAATAGGAAATATCAGTGTGATGTATGTACAGTCATGGCAGGGTCCACGCCAAATTGGGTCGGACGTTGGACCAAGTTTGGACAAAGTCGAAGCCAAGATTTAATTAAAATAATAAATTTAAATCAATTAATTCATGGATGAATTTGGGGCACAAGAGAGATCAATTTGATAGCGCACAAGTGACACGTGCATAGTAGGCTCAAAACAGGCCAGGACCATATATTGGGTCGACCGGATTGGACTGATGTCGGGCCCAGAAATTAAGTTGGAAGTTAAGTCACAATTTACGGTAAATAATAAATTGGTCTAAATTGACCCGAAGTTGCGCGAATCAAATGGAGCACAAGGGAACAAGTTCGAGTGGGACACAAAATATCAATATGAAGATAATCTCGTCTACTACAAACTCCAAGAAGGAAGTTTCCAGAGACTGGCATCCCTGATGCTCTAGAATTCTAAGTCACGGTAAAGAGCATTAAATCAAAATTAATCAAATCGAAATTAATTATATAGAAATGAATTATTGAAATAATTCATTAGAAAATTCGAAAAATAATTCGGGAAATTCAGGGGACTTACAGTATGCCATAGTCTATGGCACTTATGGTACACATTTTGTTTAAGTTAAGTAGGTAGGCTATGCAGTAGCCGTTTCATGGGTTTCAAAGAACAGAAAGTTCACGTGACTATTTATCGCCGAGGCAGTCCCTCATTTGGGAGTCTACAACAAAATATGGAAAGTACAGTTTTTGAGCATGATATGCAAAGGTTTTGAGTCGTACCACCAATTAGGCTATGCATTTACATGAGTCTAGATGTTCTCGTGGGTGCGTAGTCATGGACAACTTGTGTATAAGGGCGATATTTCTTCGGACGACAACCTGGGGCTTTTGATTGGTCCGGCCATGGATGAAACACGGTATAGGTGATGCTGGATAGGCAACCAAGAATTCGAAGGGCTTTTATTGGGGCTAGCTACCTGCATTGATCGATCCATTGTCTCTCCTAGCTATATCCAAGATGGCTAGTTAATGCCAGTAACCTTTCATATAAATGAGTCGGTATGCTGAACGGCAATCTGCATGCACGGTGTTGGTTGAATCACAAGAATGAGTAAGCACAACATGAATAAAGTACGAAAATGGACGCATGTGTTTGCAAAAACAAAAGTTTCTTTATAAACTAAGAAAATGAAAATACAAGAGTACAATTGATTTATGGAAAAGTACAATTATAGGAATCTGATCAGAAGACGATCACTTTATCCTTTGGACGATACAATATCGAATAAACAAACCTTTAGAGAGTGCTGCAGCAAGTGTTCAGGAGAATATGATCATTAGTGATGCTTTGAAAGTGATTTGGAACTCTATTTATAGAGTTTAGAGATAATTGCTAAGTAGTTATCTTGATTGGCGCACACTACATTTGGCACGCCATTCACCCAGTCATGCAAATGATTGGTTTAACTGCTTGGATGCGTGGCATTCTATGATTGATATGTGCTTGGTCATGGGCAGTATCACGTACGTATTTTTCGAGATTAGTGGCATGCATGCCACATCATCAAACTGCTTCAGAATGATTTGATTAGATGACGCCAACTGTTGAATGATGCCAGGCGCTATTTGCTGTTTAATGTACTTTGCTTAATATACTGATATTGATTATCTCATGCCAACTACGAATGGTACGAGGCAGCTATCAGTCATTATGACAAATCTGACACAATCTCCTCGAGCGCTGTATATTCAGGATTCGAAACGAATTTTCCTCGACTGACGTACTGTCAGTCATGATGACTGTCATTTGGCTTCTCCGAGAAGACTACCATGTGTCAGCCAGCGCCATTTGATTCCTGGCGCCATCTATTTTTTGGTGCCATTTGATAACTTCAGTCTTGGTGCCTTTTGTGAGTAGCGCATGAGGATGATTATACTTTTTAGGCTTCTATATGGCCCCCTTCAAAGTTTTCAAATTTGAAAATTTTCAAAATTTGGAATACTTTGAATAAGAAGCGTTTGTATGTAATTGGTGCATGACATAATTGTAAATGACTCTGATTTTTGGGCGTGGATCGCGCGACTGTTACGGATAGCCTTGGCTATAAATAGTTTTGAGAAGAGAGAGAAAACACTTTTCTCTTAAAATCTTTTTTCTTTCCAAGCGCTTGTCTTCTTCCTTTTCCAAACTTTCGAAGCTTCCAATGGCCCCAAAGAGAACCGCCATCGAGAAGGAAAAGAAAGTGGCCGGAGCCACTTCGCGTGTGCCTCCACTGATGGTACCTCAGCATGTTACACCGTCGGCGAGAGCCGAGGAGGCAAACCCAGATCTCAAAGGTGAGGAACTGAACGGAGAAGAAGACTGTAGAAAGCTCGTGCTATTCGCGTGTAGCGCGATCCATGCCAACATCGATCACCTCTTTCAGAGTGTTGGTGGATGCTTTGCGCCATCTGCACATTGCGCCATCTCTTTCAGAGAGTTTGGCTTAAAAATTCATAATCAATGACGCCCTGCGCCATTTGTTACATGATCTCAACATGATGTGCCATCTGTCAATATGTGCATACCATGCGCTAATTGATTGATACGCCATCTGTTTAACTGTCAGATTGTATGCACCAACTGTGGGCTGCTTTTCACATCTTGTGCCATCTATGATTAGCGTAGAGTGTCTTTTAAACAATCTTTTTAAGATTTTAACTCGAGTTTTCTTTTGTAGTTGATCTGAGGCAGACCCCTATGCTGAGGAATTAGGTTCTGCCTTCCGGCTGTCTGAGTATCAGGAAAACTTGTCTTATGTCACCTTTTTGCAGTATGATGTGCCAACTCCTAGGCGGGCTGTGCTGGAGAATCTAGACTATCGGACTCTGCTGTGTTTGATAAATGGCACTCCCTTTCTATCTGAGGACGCAAAACCTTATAGGAAACCGACATTCCTCTTTGGAGAAGCTATAGCTGTGGACTCTCAGCCCAAGTCAAAAAAAGACCGTCTAGCTTTCGTAAGAGGAGACACATTGGTATACCTGCCTGAAATGATAAGGAATTTGTCTCTATCTCGATATGCCCATGCTAATTAGACAAGAAAGATGTCATGGGATCTGACTCCTGCCCAAGAAGCTAGAGCAGGAAAAATATGTCAAAGGCATGGAAACCTCAACAGAGACATCTTCCTTTATAATTTTGATCAGTATAGCACCCGTTTATCGGGTTTGTGGCCAAGCTACATACTGTCTGATGATATAACCGTGATGCTACCTATCAGAATACCCATCTTTGCCAATGCTGCGTCTGAGGGAGAATATCCTCGTAATGCTAGCATGAGACTAACTGGCTTAATGCATCCGAAGATTGTTACTTGGAATCGTCTGTTTGTATGGGTTTTAGACAACTTTCGTGAGAAGTTACAAGAACTGGGACTCTAGCGAAGCTGTCCTGACCACTTCTTGTGGGATCCAAAATAACTCCAATATGTTTCTAGCTTTAGCAGAAAGGTATAATAGTAGGACTGGTACCATGTCTACTCCTCACGACGAGTTAGGCTTCGTTCCCCATGAAATGCAATTTCTTTCTCGTTTGCCAATAAGAGATAACCCCTATGAAGAGTACCTACCAACAGAGGACGAGCTAGAGGCTTTAGCCAAAGTGAACCCTCAGATGGTGGTAGTTTTAGACGAATTACTGTGTCGCTTTACCACTTACATGTTTCTATACAAGACTGGTGCCACATGCTATATATCTAAATGGTTGGTCTATCTCTTCTTCGGTCATGATACGGACCCTAAGGTGCAGGATCAATCTGGATGTATGTCTCGCTCTTTTGAGCCGCTTGATACTCAAACTATTTCTCAGTTGATAGAAGAGACTGGCCATGTTGACACAGAATTAGCCAAACCTTGGAACGATTATACTGTCAATACCCCTCTGGAAAGTTATATAAGGCAGAGTGGTATCAATATATCTCTAGAAGCCACCGTGCAGGCTTTCTTTCTCTATGGTTACGACAATTTGTCGTCCTAGGTGCCAGTGCTGTTGACCGGATCCATCGTGGCATGTTATTTATAGTAGTGCGTTTGGTATTTGGCTGTAAGATGGTCATATTGTCTGCAATGACCAGCCAGTTGAATGTGGGGCTTCGTTCTTACACCGATGGTTTGATGGAAAAACCCAAAAATCGAAAATAATATCCTCGTACTAAGATACCATACACCTATCTGTTCGGCTGGTTAATATTGTATCATCCCTCACTGATGGATCCTGACCTTGGAGTCGGAGGAGCATTGGCAGCCAACTTTATTGGAAGATTTGCTACAACCAAATGGAAGGTTATGTCTCTGTCTGACTATAGAAAGGCACTCAATAGGGGTGTAGACTAAAAATTTTTCTGTACCCCTCATCCACTTAGATATGAAAACTTTTCTACCTCTATCCAAGATTTAGAGCCCGCTGGTTCTCGCCCTTATTCTGAGGCCTTCGATTGGTTGAAGTCAATTAGGCCTTCACACCTGGTATATAGATTTGAAAATAATTGCTATCTGGAGCCTTATTTGCTAAGTCGCTTTGCTCGTCAATTCGGCTACGATCAAATGTATGTCGGGAATGCGATGACATGTCTTAAGGCCTTCAGGCATTTGATTGATGTAGCCCGCGGATGGAGATACTATAATGCAAGAGGTACACGAGCTCTATTCACCATGCGTTCTACCACTATTAAAAATGACCCATGCATATTGAATTCGTACACACATTTTTATACTTCAGCCAACACCTCCTTTGAAGGTTATTCGTTTAATGATAACTTTGTCGGAACACAAAAAACATTCAATGGGGATGCAGCTACCATAGACTTAACTGAAGCTGAGGAGAATATCCCTGTCGAGGATCCTCTGGAAATTGCAAATATAGGTCCTGTTGATGAAGTTCAAGATCCATTGAGTGGCCTTCTTAGGAAACGTAAAGAGAAGTCTCCTTCCAAGAAGGCTGCAAAGAAGCAAAAAGTTTAGGCCTCCAACCAGGTAGCCCAAGATAATCCCGCTTCCCCTACTATAGTGAAGAGAAAAACAAAAGGGACCACCGCCGTTGAGAAGCCCGGAGTCAGGATTAGACTTCAGATACGGCAAATGGAATCTGGGTCGTCACCCGGCTTAACTACTTCTCAGGGGATCAACTCCATCTCCGTTTAGAAGAAAGAGTATAGGGGTTGAAGAGGAGATAAGCAAAGAACAGCCTGTACCTGAAGAAATACAGCCTCAACCGTCTGTTCTTACTGAGACGGTTGCAGCATCTCCTCAGCCGTTATTCAAGCATTCGTCCAAGAGGAAGCTATTGGCCACGAAAGCTCGGGATAGGAAAACTGCAGTTTCTCCCGCATCTTCTTCTCCAGAATAATCTTCTAACCAAAGAACATTGCCGATGTCACCCAGAGGCGTTTCTTCTTCACAAGGTGATGTCTTTACTCTTTCTATTCAGCAAGAGTTACTTAATGTTGATCCTGTGGCAATTTGTATTAATATATTTTCATCTCCAGAACCTCCAATTACTAGTGATCCAACTCCAGTAGTTGCAGCAGACACTCCTGGTATTGCGGTTTCAGAACCGTCGATTGTAGGATTCACTATTCCTTTGTCTATAGTGACATTGGTGGCATTTGCAGCAACTGGTTTGACATCACCATCAACTAGTGAACCAACTTCAACTGTTTCAGTGAATATCCCCTCTGTGATTGTTACAGAGCCAACAATTCACCCAGCCCTGAAAACCACTACTCCCCAACGAGTAACCTCAGTTTATGGTGAGAAAGAGCAAGTGCCTCCTGAAACTCTTGTATCTTCTGTACTTTAAAATCATAAAGCTCCTGTTCTGAGCGAAGCACCTTTTCAAGATAAGAGGATGATAGAAGCGTTATTAGATTGCGAGAAGGATCCGATTGACACCACTTCTGATCCTGGTCAGAATGAAACTCCCATTCAAGCATCGGTTCAGGATTCAGTGGCCCAGAAAGATCAAGTTATTATTGAGGGTGACGGTCACCAAGATGATAGTGACCAAAGCCCTAGTGATGCTAATAAGAGCTTGGAAGAACTGCTAGGCGGTGAAGACTCTGATGTTGAAGTCAAAAGCGATGAAGGCCTAGGTAATAACGAAGATGGGGATAAAGATGTTGACATCGAAGGAGGCAACGACGTCGAGGGCGATGAGATCCCTAATGATGACAGAGAAGAGGATGTTGATATCGAGGGCGATGAAAACATTCATGATGATGAAAAAGGTGATAAGACCTGCCTAAAGGTCTAGAACATTGTGGACACACACAAAAAAGAAGAAGAAACACTATCTTTTCTTATTGGCGCAAGGTACCATAAATCGAGTGCGCCTAAGAGATCATGTGCTGAAGATCCCCGAGTACAAAAAGAATTCTGGAGAATAGGACGATGGAGATCGAGCGGCAGTTGCTCCTTTACTCCGTTGACACTCCGATTACAAAAGTGGAAGAAAACCTAAGAAAATTACTAACTCTTGGCTCACTGGCAAGAAGTATAACAATTTGGCACTTGAAAATGCTCACCGTTCTGTCTTTCGAAGAGGTATGAGACCCCTTTTATAGTCGTTTTTGTGGTAGAATGATGTTATGTGCCCACATGAGAAAATACACTAATTTTCATGTGGGTGCATAGTCCTGCTTTGGGCGCATAGAGTATAGGCGCATGCAGACTGTGTGATCATGGGTTGATCGTGGGGTTGACATTGCCGCATGCTCCGGTGCACGACTGCTCGTGAAGACTGACGTGATCGTATGCTTTGGTGCACGATTGATCGTGGGTTTAACCGAGTCGGGAGCTGTCTTGACTTGGGTGTATAGCCTAAAACAGGGCTATACGCTCCCTTCTGGAGGAGTCTAGAGTGGACGCATGGGCGCATAGCTTGCTCTGGTGACTTGGGTGCATAACTTGCTTTGGTAACTTGGGCGCATAGCTTGCTCTGGTGACTTGGGCGCATAGCTTGCTCTGGTGACTTGGGCGTATATGACTTCCCTGGCTTGGGCGCATAGTTGTCAAGACTGCTAAAATTATCATGCTTCTACAAACATATTGAGGGTGATGAAAACCCTAAAGAAGTTGAAGTTCTGACCCCAACTGAACATGTTTGTGAAACAGAGGGGAAAGAGGCGGCTGCCCCAAGTGACCAAGCTGGATTCTTGTCAGGTGGTTCTGAAGATAGGAGTAGCCATGCGGCCGTCTTTGAGAACACCAGGACAAGGCTCCTTACAGAGCGGGATACAGAACCCCGTGAGACTCTATATATGTCGTCGGGCTCAGGTAAATTTTTGACTTTATTTACCATTGCTCCTTTGAGATTGTCTGATATTATAATAATTACGTCTTTTTGATTGCGTAGGGTCCCGTGGGGATGATTGTTGTAGCCCCATTGAATTCTGCAGCTTTCAGCTTCAGCTCAACCATGGCTCCTCTGGATATAGGGACTCAGGTTACGGAAGCAAGCTCTTCGAGGATGCCTGCACCAAGATCTCTTGTGCACAATTCGTGATTTCTCTATCTTCTGCAGAAGGAGGAATTCGGGCTAAAGTGGCGACTCCTGGTGTGTCAGTTATGATAAATATCACCGTCGAGACCTATACCAGTGCTTTCTTTTCCTCCTTGGGAACTCTTATTCAGATGGTCTTAGAGAAAGGCCATCCTTATGAGTCAATAAAGAGAATTGCCTTCCTTATTATTGATGTTATCTGCAATATTGGTGATCTGGACAGGGTTAGCTTCTTGGAACACATCTTGGATGTTCTCGAGGAACTAATCATATCCTACCAAGATCTGACAAGTGGCAATATTCAGAGATTTATAGATACTGAGTGTGAGGCGATGGCTCACGAGTCTGCAGCACGACAAGCAGTTTTGGAAGATTCTATGGTTACTTTCCTAACGCAATCTGCAAGGTTGGAGTTTAGAATTGTTGAGATTACTTCTTCTATTGAGCGTCATAAGACTGAAGCCACGGAGAAAGAGAAGGAAGTGGCTGAATGCCAAACTCGTCTTCAAGAGTGAAGCTGAAATGGCCAAGCTTCGTGAGACACTTAGAGCAGCCAAAAGACGTGAAGAAGAAGTACTTGAAATGCATCAAGTTGCCGTGAGCCGTCTGGATGATCTGAGAAGGCAGCGTGATGAATTCGTCCAAATTTTGGGTATAAAAATGCATCAAGTTGCCAGCGCCATCTGATAACTTCAGCCTTGGCACCTTTTGTGAGTAGCACATGATGATGATTATACTTTTTAGGCTTCTATAGCATGGTCTGCATTATGATTATGGAGCCTAAGATTTGCCTATAGTAGAGACATGTGCTTTGGTATGAAGTATGGTATATTGGTTTAGTGTTTGGCACTGAGTTCCTATATTTTGGGCTACGTTACTGATTCCCACGTTTTGGGTTATGTTACAAGTCAAACAAGTATGGGCCAAAGGGCTAGCACAAGTTGATACGTTACTGTTGTTGTCACGAGGGTGGTCTAGAGGAACAAAAGATAAGTAAGTTATTGTTGCAAGGGTTTCCATGATGTTGCACGAATGAGTTTTATAGCACGGTCAAAACGATTTTGGAGCACAATCACGTATGTCGCAACACGAGTAGGCCAGGAGTCTAAGTATAGAATTGACCCTAAGGCAAGATTAGAAAGATAATAAAAATATGCACTCAATAAAACAATGTGTTGGTTTTGTATGGGTGGACGAGGAGCTCACACAACCAGTACGGTTGTGTACTGAACACCTAATATTTTTCATGTGCAGGTTACAGGTATTCGATCGTCGAAGCAGAGCTCGTTTGGAGGTGCTGAGGCATGGAGTTCCTTGGTGTTTCCAGCCGTGCAGCCGCATTGAAGTCTTCACCTATACATGAAATAATGTATAGACTTTGCCTTCTGAAGCATCCACAAGTGGCCAGCCTTGGACCTTTGTATTGAGAGATGAGTGATTATATTTAGAGAGATGGTGATCTTAAGTGATTGTAATCTAGGCCTCGTGTCCTTGTAATCTTATATTCAATATCAATAAAATTTGTGATTTTGTTTGAATGCTTGTGCTTCCTTCATTATTCAATGGTTCTGCTTTGGGACTTCTGTGTGACGACCCCGTCGCTTAGCATGTAATCGGCCGTTATGGAAATTGCCTTGCGCAAGCGCAACCTAGGCTCGCACGACATCACGCCTTAACGAGGATGGTCAGTTCTGCAGAATCGGGGCGTGATATAATAGTATCAGAGCACGACTTTATATCCTTGGACTTTCGATTGAATTTTTTAACTCTGATGTCTTCGTGCTAATTGATGTTTCTGCTAACGATGTTGTTGATGCGAGATGTTCCATACAATAAGTCTATATATTTTGTAAAAATCTCGCGAGGAAAAATTTGGTTGAACATATGATGGTTTCACGTAAGGCACAGTTGGCTAAGTCGGATTGGGCATATACACCAAGAATTGTGTCGATAATAGCTCAGCCCATTGGAGGACTGACGACAACCTAGGCATATACACCAAGAATTATTTTTTCATATTTTAATTATTTTATGAAAAGGTGATTTTCGTCGAGACTTTGTAAGAGATATTTTGTTGTTTGTCTACTTTCCAAAAAATGTTTAAAAATTATGATTTGAAAGTACTAATTTATTTTAGTTATTTTCTTATTTTTATTCTTGGAATTATAAAAGATGTCTAGATTATTATTTTTGACTTTCAAATGATTTGATTTCGAAATGGGATTTTTAGAATTATAAATATTTTATAGACAAAAGGATTTGCCAATTTATTTTCAAATGCGATTTTAAATATCTTAGATTATCATGGTAGTATCAAATATTATTTATGCTATTTTTGATAATAGTGAATTTTACTTAAAAATTAATATGATAATTAGTTATTTGATTTATTTAAAAATATGCGATTTAATTTATTTTGATAAATATTAAATATTATTTTTAAGTTATTGTGTTGATCACTTAATTAAGTTGGATTTGAATTCATACAATTTGAATTATTTGATAATCTAGAATAATATATTATATTATTATAACAATCGTTTATATTATTGCGATTAGAATAATTTGTTTTAAATTCTACTTAAGTTTATGTGAAGATTTATCTGTTAGAATTTAAATTATTTTATAATATTGAGAATTACTTTAAATTATTATTTTAGATCATTTAAAGGTTTTGATTAGATTAATGATTGATTTAAATTAATATTTTATTATCTACTAATGAGTTTTTAATTTAAATTTATTTATTAGATTTAAACTAAAGCGAGGACTTAACTATTAGGACTTATAGTCCTTATCCAAGTACGAGTTTAACCTCCTATTTAAGGAGAGCCTTCTCCTAATTTTCTCCAAAATAAATCACACCTCCGCCTCCTTCTCCGACCCCCTCTCCTCCTTGACGCCACCGTCGACCAACAATAAATCACACTACCGGCACCTTCTCCGACTCCCTCCTCGCCATCGCCACCAAATCGCCATAGACAACATCATAACCAACACATAGCCAACACCCAAAATCTGTGCTCGTGTCCACCATGTCAGCCGTGTCCGACCCCGGGTGTCCGTGTCATTCATCATCACCATCACCATTCTGTGTCCCTATGTTCGTGTATCCGCCATAAAAAATTTTTCTATCAACCGTGTTCGGACCCATGTTGTCCGTGTCCACATCCATCTTTACTATCGTGTGCCCATATAAATCCACAGCAGTATACCCTTTATGTCCGTCATGTCCGACACCTCGGACTCGACCCTCAAAACCATCCCCTATGTATCCAAACAATAGAATACGAGACACCAGTAAATATACATACAAATTACAGTAAATCATAACCTAGTTAGAGCCACAGCCTTCGGTCACCCCATCGTGCCGTCCCCTCTGGCGTGCAGACTCCTCTGTACCAACCGTCGACCCCGTCGACCGGAGCGCCACCTTGTGCACTGCCGCGTCGAGACCCCGCAGTGCCGATGTCTCCCCCATCTCAGCTGCGACCGACCGCCCGCAGCCAGATCTGACTCTTCACGCCTCCTCCACATCCGGCACCCCAGATCTGTGTTGTCCCGTGCGTCGGTGTCCGCCGCCGACCGACCAGCCTCGTCAAAGATCGATGTCTCTCCACACCGTCGTCCATACGCCTTCGTCGACAAGAAGCACCGAGGCCCCGCGCCTCCCCTCCGTGAGCGGCCAATGCCTGCACGTCCTCGACGATGAGCTGCGACCGACGTCGAGGTCCGATGAGACACCCTGCACCCTCCCTCCTTCTCCCGCTCTCATCCCTTCCTCTCTTTTCGTCGAGGTCCGGTGAGACCCCCTGCACCGTCCCTCCTTCTCCCGCTCCCAGCCCTTCCTCTCTTTCCCTCTTAGACTCTTTTTTTCTCTCTAAAGTATTTACACTCTCAGTTTCTGGTTGTAAACTTATAATTATTTATTTGTTATTATATGAAATTAGAAGATAATAAGTAGTGAACGTTGGGAACAGAGAGTTTTGGTGATTGTGTAAGTTTTTACTATTAATTTTTAATAGGGTAAAGTGCGAAAAACCCCTCGTTAAATATGTTACTTTTGCACTAAAAGACCCCATGCTCTTAAAATTCCCAAAAGTTTGAAATATGCTCATTTTGCCCCCAAGTGACAATTTTACCCCTCCCTCCCGTCCCTCCTTCTTCGGCTGTGTTCGCCGGCGGCGACGGAGGCGGAGGGGGGGGGTCGGGCGGGGGGAGGGGGGTGGGGGTGGGGGGTCGCTCGCCGGCGAGGGAGTCGGGGGTCGGGGCCGACGAGGGAGCGGGGTGGTCGGGGCCGGCGAAGGAGGAGGAGGGGGGGTCGAGGCCGGCGAGGTAGGAGGAGGGGGTGGGTCGGGGAGCGCTCGCCGGCGAGGAGGGTGGGCTGGGGGCTCGCCAGCGAGGGGGGCATTGGGGGGGTCTGGGGGCTGGGGGATCGCCGGCGGCGGGGGGGGGGAGGGGGTCGTGGGGGGCGGAGGGATCGCCGGCGATGGGAGGGGGGGTCGGGGGGGCTGGGGGATCGCCGGCGGCGGGAGGGGGGGTCGGGGGGGAGGCGGGGGGATCGCCGGCGTTGGGAGGGGGGGGTCGGGGGGGTTGGGGGATCGCCGGCTGCGGGGGGGTCGGGGGGGCTGGGGGTTCGCCGACGGCGGGGGGGGAGGCGGGAAGGGGGGAGGGGCGGGGGGATCGCCGGCGTTGGGAGGGGGGCTCGCCGGCGCCGACACCGCCAGAGGGTGGGGAGGGGTCTTTTTGGTATAAATTTTTTAAAATTTGGCTGGAGGGGCCTAATCGAGCGGATATATAATCTAAGGAGGGATAAACTGACAAAAAATTCTAAAAGGTCTTTTAGTGCAAAAGTAACATATTTAACGAGGGTTTTTTGTACTTTACCTATTTTTAATAATATCAATATTTACATATGGTTGGATATATGTGTATTTGTATGTATTAGTTGTATGTGTACATATTACTGGGCTTTAGTAACCAGTGTGCCTGGGTCAGATTGTTAAAGAATTTTGGTCCTTGTATATGTTTATTTACTACTATGATGGGTTTAACCTATTTGAGTAATAATTTTCTAAACCTAATAAATATTATTTGGGCTCCTAAATAACTTGATTTTGGCTTCTATAATTACCATAATTGCATAATTAGTTATGCATATTTGATTCATGACATGTTCGTTACACGGGTTAGTGAATTCATGTTTACCTGTTTATTATGTCGTACTTGATCATCGTATTTCATGTCTCATAGTCTGGCGGGGAAGTACCAGGTAAGTATGTGATCAGACCTTAGACCTTGTCATATTGCATTGCATATTGTATTGCATATTGCATAGTTGACCTTGTAAACCTTGCGGTGTAACTGTCCCAGACCGATCACATATTGAAAGGTGTACTTCGAATCGCATAGATGGTTATGTTTCCTTGTTCCTTGCTTTACTATTCATCATATAACTCTTGTTAATTGTTTCACTTACTTTCCATGCCATGATTTGCACTTTGCTTATTTCATTATGTATGTCATTTCCATTCACTATTTTTATAGTCGTTATCATATATTCGGAACTACATGCTTGAATTGTACTCGTTCCATTCCTGACTAGAAACTATTTTTTAAAATAGTCGCCTGCTATACTATGCTTTGGATCATTGGGAGAGATATGGGTGTATTTGATGGCCAAAACCCTATAAGACTAGCTAGATAGATGAGTTGATCATAGAGTTTTAATTAGTCATTTACAATTTTATGAGACATTGTATTTTTAATCAAATATAATCTTTAAATATTGTAATTTGATTTAGTTAATGTGAATGGGCAAATAAATATATTATTTTATGAGCACTTGTTTATTATGGACTAGACAACGTTCTAGTGCCGATACCGCGGCATAGGCTGGACTTGCGCACGCGCTCGCATCCCGAAAAACGGGTGCGGGTCGTGACACGATCAACCCTTATGAGAGATACCCGTATAGATGATAAAGCTGGGTTAGCCAGTTAGAAGTGTCTTAAAAAATCTTGAGGAGTGATAGGATTGGATATCGGTATTGGTTGGTAGAATGATTCATTTATGTGGAGACACCACTCACGAGGCTTAGCTAAAATACATATTTTTCGATGATGCCTTAAATATGTGCATGATCCGACTCGAGTGGCAATGACGAATTCTCTATCACGAGGCTCGGTTGAAATACATATATTTCAGGGACGCCTTAAATACGTGCACGATCCAACTAAGTGATATGTTGAATTCAAGTAAGTCTAAACGAACATAAAGGTATCGAGAATTTTGAAATATTGTGTTTCAAAGAAAATATTGATAGTAATATGATCATTGGATTTGAAGTAAACTTGAATGTTGATTGATCGGGTTCGAGGTAAACAAGTCAAATTTGCTTAGGCTGGATACTCGGGATAATTATATTGATGTCAAAAGAGAGTCATCGAAAGAACCATTGTGTATGATTGTAGTAAATCAAAATTAATGAATTCGGAAGATAGTAAAATTAGTAGGCAAAATACTTGAATATGGATACATGCCAATATTGATTGAGGCAATGATACAAGTCAGGTTTCGGAGATTGGTTAAGAAGGGGTAATACTGGGTTTCGACTAGGAGACGATGAATGAATGACTTGATAAAATTTTGATTCAAAAAATTTGTTGAGGATACAGCTCGGGTGGTTTGAGATATAGTTGTTTGATATAAAAAATAACTAAGGCTCGAGCGTGGCTCGGATTAAATAAACACATAAGAGGAGTGTGTGCGAGAATTATTAAATTTCAAATCAAGTAATTAGTCGAAGAGTGTGTACTCAGTAAGTTTCGAGGATGAAACTTTTTCTGTGTGGTGTATTATGTAGTGCCCGTCCCGCTCAGTTCAACAGAAGGAATCAAAACACAACGGCGTTTTGGACTTATCCATGCAACGGCTTGCTCGAAGTTTTGCTCGGTCGACGCAACTCCTCCTTTAGGCGGGTGGCTTCGGTGAACTTGCCTCAGCTTGGCCTTCACACTAATAATTGGATGTTTTTAATTGTACTGAGTATGTATGCTAATAAAAGAGACAAACCCACATAGCCAAAGAAAATAATCCTGCTTCGAGACAGATTGATTAGAACATGGAAAATGGTTAACCTGTTACCTAGATATCACTCCACGATGGCTTTCAAAGTTGGCACTTAGTCCTTCGACCCTACAACTTAGGTAAAGAAGAGACGACTTGGGGAAATTAGGTCATATTTATACTGGCGCATAAACTATCAATTTGCAGTCATAGTCTAGATGTTTTCATGGTCGCATTTCTTATCAAAGCATGCGTGCCCCACGATTTTAATACGGGCCATATAATTTATGGCACGAGGTAAGGCACCCAAAGAACACGGATGTTCAAGTTGAGCAGGCACATTCTCACGGTTTCAAGGCCTGTCATATAGAGTATGACTTGGGAGGTAGTATCGCATAGAACAAAAATTAGTTTAATGCACGAGCCACGGTTGGTATAATGATAAGTATGCCACGGTCTACGGCACTTCTGGAAGATATTTGTTTCAAGTTAAGTAGGTAGGCTATGCAGTAGATATTTCTTATGTTTCAATGAATGGAAAGTTCATGCGACCGTTTGTCACCGAGTTGTTCCCCTCGTTTGGGATTCTCCAACGAAATATGAAAAGTTTGGTTTATGAGCACGATATGCAAAGGGTTTGAGTCGTACCACAAATTAGGCTATGCATTTACGTGAGTCTAGATATTCTTGTAGGTGTGTGGGCATGGACAACTTGTGCATAAGGGCGATGTTTCTTCGGACGACAACTTGGGGCCACAGGAATGATCCGTCCATAGATAAAACACGGTATAGCTGATGCTGGGTAGGCAACCAGAAATTTGATGGGCTTTCATTGGGACTAGCTGTAAACCACCTAAAATTTTAGTATTATTTATTTTATTTTATTTTATTTTATTTTATTTTTGCTATTTGTACGTCTAGAGCGAATATGTATATACGAAGTATTTCAATTTATACAAAAGTTTTATTCTCAAAGTTATTTTTAAAGGAAATAATATTGCGGTCGATATCATGGAAGGTAAATATTTTTATTTTTTATTTTTTATTTGAATATGTAAATATGTCATAAATTTGTCAAACTTCATTTTTATTTAAAAACTATTTTTAATTGTTATACAAATATAGGTAATAGTTTAGATAATAATATTTTCTTGATAAATAATATGCTTTATTTTGCATGCGAGATACATGAAAATAAATTCATGTATATTTTAATTTTCGAACTATTTATTATTATTTTATTTATTTATAAAAAACTTAAAATTTGTTTGATTTAATGTTTACTTAGTTATGGTGATTTAAATCGGGAATTGATTTGATTGATTTTATTTTAAATAGTTTAAATTAAAGATGTGATTTATCAAGATTTAAATTGGATTTGGATTGATTGAATTGGTTTTAAATCGATTTAAATTAAATGGTGAATTATCTAGTGAGTGTTTAAACTTCATAATCCTTATCTAACTAGGAGTCTCCACCTCCTATATATGGAGAGGCTCTTTTGCTTTTTTCATAGAAATTCTAGAATCTAAATTTTCTTCACCACAGATGTGCGTGCACCATGTCGGTGTCCACTTTTCTCGTGTCAGCCGTGACGACCTCGGATCCGATCCCAGATGTCTTTCCAATATTTTTATTATTACATTTATATGTACCAATTATCGTGTCCCATACATCGGACCCATCCAATTCATCACCTTTTCCGTGTCCGACACATAGACACCAAACCCAATCATCTAAACCCTAACCCAAGCTACGGTGCTGCCTCATCGAAATACACCGCCACAACCGTAATCAAGTAACATCTCCTCCTCTCCATCCGTTCTCTGCTCCTTCTCGCCAGAAATAACTACCGTCGCGGCCGCTATTTTCCTCGCCACCAAGCACCGCCCACAAATAGTAAAATCCTGCCCTATCAACAGCTTCCATCTGGCTGATCCATACCATACGTCACCTCCCCGAACTCCTCAAGGTCGAAGCCGCCGACGCCTAGGTCACCACCAACCACAGCGGCCACCGCCACTGTTCCACTACTACGCCCCACTTACGCCGCCGCTGGTTCTTCCTACCGCCGTTGAAATCCCTCACCCTTTACCGCGGCCACCGGCCAAGCCCCTTCATACCACCACCGCCACCAGCCCCAAACGTCCAACAAAAGGAAAAAAATCAAAACCCTAGCCTGACCTTAACTCCTCCTCAACCCCAGCCACCTCCTCGCCTCCGTGTCTGGCCCAAACACTGCTTTATCTCCGCCCGTGTGTGCACCTACCTCCGTCGACCAAGATCTAGAGCTCCAGCCAAGCTCTCGGCCACCAACGCACCGAGCCAGCGCCAACCCCTGCGAGTGGTGCCTCCAGCCGTTGAAGCTCGCAGGTGAGCCGCTATCCATTCCTTCATCCTCTCTCTCCCTTTCCCCTTTCCTTTTTCCTTTTCAACTGCTTTTTTTTCCCTTCAGACTTCTCTCTTAACGAGAGACATGAAGTCTCTTTACGAGAGAGACTGACTTTTCTCTATTTACGATACTTTCTTTATTCTTCGCGAGACTGACTTTTCTCCCTTTACAAGAAAGATGTGTAATATTATAGTATAGTAGTAGTAGTAGTAGTAGTAGTAGTATAGTAGTAGTAGTAGTAGTACTCTCCTACTGTTAAATTGTATATTACTATACCTATACTTTATACCTATGTATTACAATATATATATATATATATATATATATATATAATATATATATATATATATATATATAATATATATAATATATATATTTTATATATATATATATTTATATATATATATATATATATATATAATATATTATAATATATATATATATAGTATAGGAGTATAATTATATATAAATATAATAATCTATACTATATATATATATATAATATATATAAATATATATATATATTAATATATATATATATATATATATATAGTGTTTCTAGCTATATTTCAAGATGGTTTTACTCAAATATTTTATTTTTACAAAAAGTAGTACTTTAGCCCAAATAATTTTCTAGACTTCCAAAATTTTATCTAAAATATTTGTTATAAAAATATAGTATTGTGCGTAGCCTACGTCTATTTTCAAATGTGTTTATAAACACTAAATAGTTATTGGATTATTTTACCTATTTTAAAATATAGATTTTTGCCTAAAAATCTGTCCTGACAACCTTAGTGTTTTTCCTAAAACGACTTTTGATTTTTTTCAAATATTTATTTGAAAGCATATTTTGACTAATAAATATATTTTCAAGTATTATAAATATTTTCTAAAATAGTATATGTATTATTCACACAAATTCCATCCATTATCATTTTTGACCATGGCTAGTCGTATTTTCTATCCTCTTCCAAAACTGTACTTCCTGATGTTGACCCTAGCTAATTTGACTATTCTGGACTCATTGGAACAGTCGGTGCCATCATCGGAGGCCATCTTGCGTAGTTGTAACACCGAAGTAAATTTTGTGCCATCATGATCATTGCACCACACCAGGTGTCACTATCAGGAAAAATACCTTATCGTTTACTGTCTATTTACTTTAGCTCATTATTGCATGTATTTATTTATTATTTATTTCCTATAAGATAAATTGTGCTACCTAGTCTATTGAGATGTAATTCTACTATTTAGTTTTATTACCTGTTATTTAATATCATATGCACATTAAACTTAGATTTAGGAGACCAACCCTCGTTTGTGTTGCATTCATTGGCCTTGACACATTTGTGCACAAAGTCTCATGTCCAATATAGAACTCGGATATGTGTAGCTGGCTGGACACCGTACGTATAAGTTGTGCGATAGGAATAATTGCTAGTAGTATTTGCATGATTAGTTTGACTTAGCAGTTATTAGATGTTATATGTGTTGTGGATACAACATAGACAGGAATAGGGTGGGGAGGAAATTTCTTTAGCATATGGGCTACCATGCACATTACCTTTGTGATTATATGCCCGTCGTCGATGCGGGTTGACGACCCCTTTATTTTGCTCTTGCCCAAGAAGGGACTATGTCGATCCTATTTTAGCCAGAGAGCCCTTATGTTGGAGGTTTATTCTTAAATTGTATTCACATAGAATGGTTAGACGACCTTATCCGTTAGGTATATGTACTTTTAGTTTATGTACTTATACCTGATTGTGGCTTGGACAATATTTTGTTGCAAACTAGTGTGCCACACTTTGTCTTTATTTGGTTGTAGGTGTTGTTCACTGCTTCGATGATCAAATAGTGAAGCTTGTTGTGGTCCGAATACTATATCAGATTTATGGTATAGAAAGATACTTCACCATGGATTAGGGTACCATCTCCTGTCCTTGTTTTGTTGGAGGGATGGTACGCTAATTCAAGGGGGAGTATTGGACCATGTTATGATCTGATTGACTTAATTTTGAGCAGTTTATATTCAGTTATATAGTATGTTTTTATGTATCTTGTTACGTCCCTCTGACGACCTGGTGATCTCTCCAGGTGTGTATGTTTTCTGACGTTTTGCAAAAATTCTAACCAAGATCGTGGTCTTATTCTTTCTATCGAAGATGACTTGCTCTTGGATCGTCCTTTGCTATTTTTTACAATTCTTTCATTGTACTTATTCTTCTTATTTAAAATGATTGGTAGTGGATATGTCTCTACCCAACAACTTGTATAATGATAATTCGTAGTTGATTTATGACATCTTTGTTCTTTTATTTTATGGATGAGATTAGTTGGACATGATTATACTATATTTACAGTTTACGTATATTTATTATATGGCTGACATGTTTACTTATCTGGTCCTACGTATTTGGGACTGGTGTACTACATGTTTTTGTGGTGGACTATGCAGGTCAATAAATAATTTGTTTGGTCACATAATTGTACCAAGCAAGCCTGCATATAGGAATACTGTTTAGGATCTCATCTACATGCTTGATCTCCACCCTTGATTCCATTTTTGAACTCTTGTTTGACTGCTTTGAATTGCATCTTGCTTGATCCATTTTCTACCGTAAATCTTTTCTTTCGTGTTTGATAGAAGTTAGAAAGATGATTCGTACTAGGTAGATATGATCTATTGTTCAAATCACACTATTAGTTGAACTCTTGTAAGTTGGGTAGAATGCTTCATAACCTAGCATTCCCTTTTTCTTATGACCCGTTAAAGATGATACTAATAGGATTACCTAGACTATAGAGTTTAGAGGTCCCTAACCCATATTATCGACCAAAGCCTTCGACAAGAAGATAGTAGAACGACTGTAGAGCACAAACACCGAACGAGACATAGATTTTAAGGAACTTGAACTATTTAGACTTTTTTCAATACGATCTCACGTATTTATACTTTGGACTAATGCTGCTACTATAGCCTAGTTTTGCAAGCTTATCCTTTTATCGAGCTTATTCAAGACATTATTTGGGGGCACCCACTAACATATTGTCTAATCAGAACCGGTGCATGATGGTCTGATCAACCTAGTGCACTTGGTTCACTCCTCATATGATTATTCTAGGTGGATTGAGATATAGTTAACTTGCCTCTAGGATTTCATCCACAACCGCCTTGACAACTCCCTTTTGAACTATTCAATCGCCTTTGAAACCCATATTGCAATTAGATCACATCTTTCTTGAACTACTTATTATTTTTGTCTCCTATTTTAGGAAAACAAACACTTGTAGACACAGAGTATTCCCCTATGGCCAAGATAGTTGTATATGCATGAGTGTAGCTAACCATCGACCAAGTCATGTGACTACAACCTTGTCTTGAGTTACTCATCATTTTTCTCGACCCTAGATCTATTATCATGACCTTCTAATCATTTGAAACTTAAGACTGATTAGAATCGTACCCTTAATCATACCCCAACCTAGACGATTGTCATACGATCTTCTCTCTAAGGAACCATGTACTCTTGATCTCTAATAATTTTATCTTGATTTCTTAACCCTAAATCTTTGTATTTCTTGCGTTAACTAGCATCCCTTATTCGCTACCCAAATCCTTGTCACGATCTTTGAAGCCACATTATAATTGACCCATAAAACTCTTTCATGATTTGTGCGATCTTGTTTCTTAATATTTTTCTTGTGTGAAGAGGAAAATCGAATCATGACACCCTTCAATTACATAGGCTAGATTAGAATCCCATAGAGGATATTATGGTATAGCGGATAAGATGATTATGTTTATGAACCATATAGATCGAGTTGTATATTGAGGAAGATACAAATAGAAATATTTAGGAATTTTTTTTGATGTCATTAGTTTTCGAGGTTACTCAAATGAGAGGATGAAAATTTTAATTTTTTTGTGGAATGACGAGTACAAATTTCCTACTACTGTAAGCTTGATTTTTGCTTTCGACTAAACTGATTGGAGATTTATTGGAATTTAATTTTTTAAGAGTTTTTATATTTAAAGAAGTTTTAGGGAATATAAATTTTGAGGAATAATAATAACTTAGGTGGAGAGATGAGTATTGAAAAAAAATTGATGATTTTATAAATATAAAAATTCAAGGTTTTTTGATGATACTAAGCAGGAATTAGGTTTAATTTTGAGTTATTGATCCAATTGAGATTTAGAAAGTTGTTACTTATTTTGAGGTTACACTCTTGATGTTAGTGACTATCAAATTTAGACACCGATGGGGATGTCATGTATACGATTATCTTCTAGACTATACTCTTCAATTTA
>JANAVB010018198.1:5833546-5836680 GCA_029216955.1 Iris pallida
CCCAACCACTGGAAGATCATACATGAGCTCCCGAAGCTATTTTGCTTTATCTGCTGCAGTTTCAAGTGCATAGAAAGATTCCATGGAGGAACGAGAGAGTATAGTCTCCTTCTTCGACTTCCACGATATAGCAGCTCCACCCAAGGAAAAGACATATCCACCTGTGGATCTCTCGCTTTCTACCTCTGAACACCAGCTAGCATCACTGAAGCCTTCCACTACTGTCGGATACCCGTTGTAGTGCAGTGCATATGTCTGAGTCTTCTTGAGATATCTCATCACCCGCTTCACAGCTTTCCAGTGCTCAACCCCTGGGTTGCTTGTGAACCGACTCAGTATTCCCACGGCGAAAGCTATGTCAGGCCTTGTAGTAGTGGTTGCGTACATTAAACTTCCGATAATGCTAGAATACTCCAACTGCCTGACGCTTTCCCTCGAGTTTGGCTTCAGCTTCTGATCACACCTGTATGGCGTATCGATCCCTGGAAGATCCTTATACCCATAGCGTGTGAGCATCTTCTCAATGTAGTGAGATTGTGACAGCGCTACTCCAGTGTCTCTCCGGATGATCTTTATGCCCAAGATGACATCTGCATCCCCCAAGTCCTTCATACTGAACTTGGTTGAGAAGAACTTCTTTGTCTCCGTGACACAGCCTATATCCGTCCCTAGGATTAGCATGTCGTCCATGTACAGACAAACGATGACTCCTCTTCCATCAGCGAACTTTGTGTAAACATATTTGTCCGTCTCGCTGACTCTGTAGCCGTTTGACCTAATAACTTTATCAAACTTCTCATGCCATATCTTGGGAGCTTTCTTCAAACCATATAATGATTTCACCAACTTGCAGACTTTGTCTTCAAGACCTTTGACGATAAATCCATCTGACTGTTGCATGTAAATCTCTTCGGTCAGCTCTCCATTCAGGAATGCTATTTTTACATCCATCTGATGCATCACCAACTTATGTATAGCTGCTAGAGCGATTAACATTCTGATGGTGGTCATCCAAGCTACTGGAGCGTACGTGTCAAAGTAGTCTCCCCTATTTCTGAGAAAATCTCTTGGCTACCAGTCTGGCCTTGAACTTGTCAATAGTTCCATCTGCCTTCATCTTCTTTTTGAAGATCCATTTACATCCGATGGGCTTTTCTCCTTCAGGTAGATCTACCAACACCCATGTGTTATTGGAGGTGATAGAGTCAAACTCGTCATTCACTGCCTCCTTCCAGAAGATAGCATCTCTGGTCTTCATTGCCTCATTATAGGTGAGCGGATCTGCTTCCACATGATAGGTAACAAAGTCATCTCCGAAGTCTTTAGGTCTCCTCGCTCGCTTTGCTGACGGCTCTGCGAGTGCTGGTACAAGAGTTGTTTCATCAACAACAGCTTCTTCTTGGATACTGGCCCATATGAGATTTCAGTCTCATTGCACCTACATCATTTTTCGGAATGTCCGAAAGAACAATATTTTGGTCTTTTACAAACTTGTCTTCAAAGTATTCAGCATCACAAGATTCGATGATATGATTTGACTCAATATCAAGAAATCTTCGAGCATCACTCTTCTCGGCATACCCCAAGAAGTTCGCCTTCGTAGTCCTTGTCCCCAGCTGAATCTTTAGATCTGGAAGCTTCACATACGCTAGACACCCCCACACTCGAATGACATTCAAGTTTGGTCTGACTTTGAACCAGAGTTCATGAGGAGTTACGTCCGAAGTTGCATATGGCACTCTATTCAGAATAAAAGTGGCCGTTAATGCAGCTTCTCCCCAGTAGCATTTTGGAAGTCCTGCAGTAAGCAGCATAGAATTCATCATTTCTGTTAATGTTCGGTTCTTCCTCTCTGCTACTCCGTTGGATTGAGAAGAATATGGAGCAGTAGTCTCGCATATGATTCCATGTTCTTTGCAGAACGATGCGAAGTCACGATACCTGTACTCCCCACCTCGATCACTTCTCAACCTCTTGAGTTGTTGTCCAGTCTGCCGTTCAGCTTCGGCCCTGAACTCTCTGAACTTCTCGAAAGCTTCGTCTTTAGTCTTGAGAAAGTAGACGAACGCGTATTTTGAGAAGTCGTCGATGAAGGTTATGAAATACTTCATCCCGGCCTTCGTGGAGAAATGTTTGAAGTCACAGATATCGGAGTGTACTAACTCCAGAAGATCTGTGCTTCGATTGACCCGATGAAAGGGTTTTCTTGTAATTTCGTCTGAGCACATACTTCACACTTCTCCACCTTACCCCCACATTTGGAGATAAGTCCTAGACTAGACATTTTGTTAATTCTTTTACAATGAACATGTCCTAGTCTATTATGCCACAACTCAAGAGAATAATCAGAAAATGCAACTGCATTAATGTCATCAAACTGATTGACAAGCTGAATTTTAAACATTCCTTCGATTTGGTAAGCCTTCCCGAAGTATGTTCCCTCCTTGGACATCACCATCTGACCAGCATTGATGTCCATCCTCAAGCCTGCGTTGCAGAGCAGGCTCCCAGAGATCAGGTTCTTGGCAATCACCGGAACATGCTTCACACCTTGAAGCGTCAGAGTGTTCCCAGAAGTGAGTTTCAGTTCCACGGTCCCGATCCCCAGAACTTCAGCTTGGGCCTGATTCGCCATGACAACCTTCTCAGATATTGGCTGGTATGTGACGAACCATTCCTTGTCAGAACAGACATGGCAAGTTGCACCAGTGTCTATCCACCAGTCAGAGTCAACCCCCACAGTTGTGACATGTGCGATCATAGCAACAATATTAGAAACCAAAAAACCTTATTAGGCTCACCTTTCTCTGATTGTTTAGGCTTAGATCTGCATTCACTCTTGTAGTGGCCTTTCTTGCCATAATTAAAACAAGTCACGTGGGACTTTGACTTCTGTTGCTTAAATGAAGGACCCTTCACTTTTAGATTGGTGAAGTCCTTCTTCTATTGATGAGAAGCCGTCTGCTTCCCCTTGGGATCTTTCGTCTGTACTAGATTGGCTTTAGCCAACTGTTTGGACAGAGTGTCCACCTTCTGTTGGGAACGCATCTCGTCCTCAACATGGATCTCTTGAAGTAGATCTCCCAAGATAATGTCTAGCTTCTTTCTGAGCATCCTTGCATAGAAGGTACTCC